>JAPYZK010001655.1:0-16725 GCA_030522785.1 Platygaster equestris | reverse complement strand
TATTTTGTACAAATAAAAGTTGCCACTGATTAATTCATTGAAGACCATACCCAAAATTAACACTTGGAAAATGCCATGTGACCATCATGATTGTGACATAAACAATTTTAGAATCAAAAATATTCTGTAATGACTTCATCTACGATAGCAGTCCGTATCTGTAATGAAAAAATTAAAAAAATTTATGATGATTTAAAACAAATTGAGCAAAATTTGGCTTCATCGTAAAATCAAGATAAGTTAAATACTGGAAAACGTGTTTTATAATATTAGAGCCATGCAATCATATTTACAAATATTCATCATTATAGATTTTTGAAATGAACTCAAGTAAAAATTTTTTACTTCAGAGGCAAGTTCATTTTTCATGCAAAGACTCTATTTGGAAATTCTGGATCTCGATAACGTAGTAATCTTGACACGAAACTAGCACCACCTATCAACAACACGCAAACAACTCGGTTCAGAGTACGCACATACATACATACATAAACACACGTCAAAGCACATCAAAATAAAGTGTCAACATTTCTCCCACTATTCCCACTATTTGACTATTCTAAATATTTCTATATACATGTCTAGATTCTGATTTAAAAAATGAAAAACTTCCTTCAATTTCTCAAACCTTTCAAATATCACGATTCCTTCACTTCCATGTAAATACACGTTTCAAAACAGTCGTAAATCCGATTCTACAGAACATCAAACCCGCGGTGATTTCGCGGCCTTGATCGAACATCTGATTGCGTCGTGCGTGTGTGGTGGTGTGTGGTGTGCCGCGATAGTTATAAATTGATATACAACATAATAATAAAAATCCGAGCTTGATGGGGCTAATAATATCGTCGTCGTGCGTGATTGCCACAGTGTGCGTCGCGTCGTTTTAGATTCGCCCGCGGGAAGAGACGGAAGATACGGTCCCGGTCGCGGCGGGTCCGTGGCAGCGGAGTAAAAGGAACGTAGGGAAACGTGTCCGTGGCCGAGGTGGAGTTAACCTAAAATGCGAGCAGCCGTGGATGCGATCGCGCTGCTCGGACTTCACCTGCTGCTATGCTGGCATTGCACGGGCGTCCTTAGCAGCGGCGGCGCCCTTGGCTCCAGTTATCACACGCCCGGCAAAATATTACACGCCGCTTCCTCGAGCCTGCCCGATGGACTGGCGCAGGCAGTTGCACATGACGTTGGTAAGATTTGGTGGATTTTCGAGTTTCGCGACTTTCCTGGGACGACGTTTTCTATTTTCGTCATTTTTCTCGACTTTAATTACGTCATTAGAGTAATTGCGCGAGTTTCGGGTTATTTATCGTTGACTTTTCATTGCCGTAATTGTTTTGGATGTGATGGATTTTGATTTTGTGGTATTTTGAGTCTGGTAGGATGAGAATTTGGATTTTTTAATTGTCAGAGTTGTTTGGAGGATTATGAATTTGATTTGTTGGATGTGGAATTCCGAGGATTTGAATTTTTGAATTTCAAAGTTCTAGATTGAAATTATGGAGTTTTTTTGTTGCTAATTTTTATGTTTTAATTGGTGGAATTTTGCTACCTGAATGTTAGAACTAAAATTCCGGATTCTTTTATTTAAAAAAAAAAAAAAATATACTTTTTGGATTTTATTATAAATCTGAAATTTTGAGTGATTTCATTGTGGATTTTTTTAATTGATTCAAGGTATAAATATATTCTATAAATTTTGGAATTTTTATTCTTAAATTTACCACTTCTGAAATACGAGTTTTAAAGGATTGAGAGCTCTTATTTTGGAATTGTGAAAATTTTCATTTTTCATCTGTAAATTCTTGGAATTTCGAAACTCAAATTTATGAATTTCAAAAGTTATAAATCATGATTTGAAAAATATTTTTTAACATTTATAAATTATAATTTTGCCATTAAAATTGCAGAATTCAAATTTCAATTACTTTGATTCAGAACATCATATTTTTGATTTTCAATATCTGAAATTTCAAATGATTAAATTGTGTATTTTTGCAATTGACAGAAAATCTAAACATATTCTCTGAATTTTAGAATTGGTATTCTTGAATTAACAAATTCGAGAATGTGAATTTTGAATGATTGAGAACTTAGTTTTAGAATTACACAAATTTTAATTTTTCATTTATGAATTCGTCAACTTTTGATATTTCAATTTATGAGTTTCAAAAGTTATAAATCATGATTTTGCCATTAGAATTGCAGAATTCAAATTTCAGTTTCTTCGATTCAGAAGATCATATTTTTGATTTTCAATATCTGAAAATTGTGGATTTTTTCAATTGATTAAAAATCTAAACATATTCTATTAATTTCAGAATTGGTATTCTTGAATTTACAAATTCGAAAATGTGAATTTTGAATGATTGAGAACTTCAATTTTTGAATTTTGCAAATTTTATGTTTTCATTCGTGAATGCTTGAATTTTCCAAATCAGCATTTGGAAGTCCAAAAATTTCAAAATATTAATATTGTCATAGTTATGAAGCTTCAATTACGTCATTAGATATAATTGCGCGAGTTTCGCTGGAATCGTCGACTTTTCATTGCCGCAATTATTTCGGATGCAGCGGAAACGGATTCGCGTTATGTCAAGTCGGGGTGATGTTTTTATTGGGATCTAACGACAAGTTGAGTTGATTTTTGTGTATTTAAGGTTGTTTAGGTCCCAGAAACCTTGGGATTATAATGATGTGGCTGGAAATTAATTTTTTCTCGAATTTTCCGATGATTTTCCACCTTTTCACGAAATTTTCAATTCTGAACTTGAGAACTTAATCATTAGAAATGTGATTGATATCATTTAATTCAAAGTATTTAGAAATTAGTGTTTTTAAAGTTCGATGTACGAGGAACAAAAAATTTTATAATTTTTGGGACGTTAAATTTAAGCTACATTATTGTGTAATTTCTGTTTCCGAATTTTTCAATTATTATTAATATACAATAAAAATTTTCAGGGGCGGTTTTAAGGGTTAAAACACCCTCTGGAATTTGAAAAAAATATTTCAATACTTTTTGTAAGCAAAATGAATGAAAAGTTAAAATGTTAAAATTCACAATTTTTAGTAATTGGATTTGAATTTTGAAAACGAATCATTTAAAATAAGGATTTTAAGTTGATTGAAATTGGAACGAAAAAAATGAAAAAATATAAAAGTATGAGAAAATCGTACTTTAGACTATGAAAATTCATTGTTTCAGATTCCAATATTTTAGTGATGTGATGCAACTTTTGAAAATGATGAACTTTGGAACTACAACTCATTTTAAATAAATTGACATTTTTAAGGAGCTGAACATTTAAACACTGGAAAAATTAAAAATTTCTTTAAATCTGCAAGATTAAATATTCTCCAAACTTCAAAATTTTAGAAGTTTCACGTGAGTTTTAGAAGTAAAGAATTCTGAAATTTCAATTTTCAATGGATACAAATTCTAACCGGACAAAAATTTGAAAACGGAAAAATGAAAAATGTGTATTCTCAAGTCTTAAACTATGCAATATTTGAAACTACAACTTACTAATTTGGTATAAATTTTGAAAGTGAAACAAAATTAAGAATTCCGAATTTCAGCGAACAAAAAATAGTAATAATTGATCATTCAGAGACTGGAAAATGGCAATATTTACATTATAAATTTAAAATATCGAAGTAAAAAATAAGGAAAGAATTGAACATGTAGAACTCTTAAAATGTCAAGGCTTTCAAATTTGAGTATCTAAATATCTAGAAATTGAATAATGAAAAATGTAAACATTGACCTAGAATAGTTCATTTTTTAGCACTTCGAAATTTTAAAAGATAAAATTAAAAACTTGATAATTAACATCTTCAGCAACCAAAAATTCAAATTAAAAAAATAGAAATTCAAAGATGATAAAAATGACGAATTTATATATTGAAATCTAATAAAATGAATATTTTAAATGTGAAAATTTTACTACTTTATTATAGTTTTGAAAGTGAACCAAAATTGAGACTTTTAAAGTTCAGAAGATAGGAAAAATGAAAATCGACAATTAAAAAATTGAAATTCTTGAATAATAAAATAAGATAAAAGACATAGAACTCTAAAATACAGAAATCGCGAGTTAATCAAAATTCAATATGAAAATTGAAAAAATTTTAAAGATCCTGGAATTCGAAAATTTCTACTTTTAAAAATAAGAAGTCATCAATTATTTGGAATTTCAAAATTTCTAAGACATAAAAGACTTTTAAATCCTCCCCCCCCCCCTCCCCCACCCCTCCAACAATTTTTTCCCGCGTACGTGCGTAAAAATTCTCAGTGCTATACGTAATATATTGAAAAATTGAAAATTAATTAGGGTAGAAGATTCGAAGCATGACAAAATTAAAACCCTAAAATTTTGTTGTTGAAAATTTTTGAACTTTGAAATTCATGTTATTAAATTTGTGAATTCTGGAGTAAAAATTCTGGAATGTAGAAAAATACCAATACTTTAGGAATTTTTAAATCAGAATCTTAATAGATCGAGATTTGAGGTATCTAAATAATAATCATGGTTTGCGTATTTTTAAAATGGAAGTTCAAAAATTCCCAACGTTATATGCCAAAAAAAGTACTAATTGTGAGTTTTTTAATGTTTGTTATATTATTATTATTTTCTTTCTTTTTGATGACGATATATGAAAATTTTTGTAGGTGCGGATTCGTGCCACGATGATATTACGTGTCTTACGATGGCCTCCAATGACAGACTAGGTTTGGAAGCCATCAGAACTCTCCATAGCCAGCTAGATGATGACGCCAATGGGAATGTTGATCTCTCGGAATCGGACGATGTAAGAATTGAATATTATGTTACAAGTTGGAAAAGCGAACGATTTTTTAACCATCATGCGAACTAAAAATCGCGCTTTTTCAACGCGTGAGGTAACATCGGCCAGGTAATTTGATTCGATTTTTGAAAATAAAAATTCGAAATGAAGCTTTTTTAGAAATAAAAATTAAAATCAAAATAGAAATAGTCGAAAAATGGAAAAATTTTAAGTATTGTACTTAAAAATCGGGAAAATTTATTATTTCAAAATTTTGAATTTTAGTTATCTTATGTGAATTTGGAAAATAATAAACATTGAATAAACAATATTATTGAAACATTGAATAAACAATATTCAGTGAGTGAATATCTGAATTTGAAAATTGAAACTGTGAATATTTTCACAATTGGATATATCTGAGTGAAAAAATATGTAAAAATCGAGGATTTGGAACTCTGCAAATTTCGAGACTTTTAATTCTAAGAATCTAAATATTTGACAACTGGAAAAATAAAAAATCCCAACTTCAAAAGCTATAAAAGTTTACAAGGGTAAACTTAAAAATGTCAAAAGTAAAAAATCAAACATTTAAATAGGAGAAGTCAAAACTTAAATTTAATGAAAATTTAAAATTATTACTTGTGTATCAACCAACAATATTCTATACTTTCTGTTGTTGTTAATAATGAGATAAAACCTATTAATTTTACATTTATTTCTAACCTTTGAATTTTGAGAATCTGAATATTTGACGACTGAAAAAATAGGAAATTCCAACTTCGATGCGTAAAAAAGTTTACTAGGCTAAACTCGAAAATTTCAGATGTAAAAATGAGAAATTTGATCATTTTTATCGTTCGCAACCGAAAATTTAAATCGGAGAAGTAAAAACTCAAATTTAATGGAAATTGGAAATTTTCACTTGTTTATCAACCAAAAATATTCTATACTTTTCGTTTTTGTTGATAATGAGATAAAACCCATTAATTTTCAATTCATTTTTAATTTTTTAATTTTGAGAATCTAAATATTTGACGACTGGAAAAAATAAAAAATTCCAACCTTAAAACTTATAGAAGTTTACTATGCCAAACTTAAAAATGTCAAAAAGAAACATCAGAAACTTGACAATCTCCATCGTTTGCAACCGAAAATTTAAATCGGAGAAGTATAAATTCAAATTTGACGAAAATTTTTGAAAATTTTTTTTTATGAGATAAAACCCATTAGTATCAAATGTGCGTTTATCATAATAATGTCAACTGAAGAAATGTATTTGATATCAATATTATCTTGAAAAATACGCCTCTTCATTTACGATTCGGTTATACTCCAAAAACCTACACAATTAGCTAATATCGCTTTTTTAACTTCGATAGTATCGTTAAAAAACGTAATCTCTAATTCATATCTTTTATTTCAATGTCAGATTATTGAAATGTTGAGTAATATGTATTCCAAAATCATTGTCTGTACAATGGAAAAATTTTGATGAATCATTGAATTTTTTCTTAATTGCAAGAACTTCTATGTTATAAAATTATGTTTTTCAATCTTATGAACAACAATATATATGTATTTTTTTATTATGAAATATTGATGAAATTTTTTGTCCTGTTTTTTCGAAAGCGCATTCGCCCGAAACACGAAAATTTTGGATTTTCAAGTACTGTAATGCAATAAATTCTGTGAAAAGTATGATTTTTTATCTAGTTTAGATAATTGGTTGTATTTGATTTTAGTTTAAATACATTCTATGTTATTCTAGTTTATATTTTCGTACTTATTTTACAATTGTATTTAATTTTTCAAGTGCCAATATTAATTTTTGTAAGCATAAAGTTTTAGATTATTTTATAAATTAGTTTTTAGGTTCAAACGATGTTGATTTGTAAGTAGATTCATTATAAAATTATAATAAATTTGTGAGTGAAATTAAATAAATAAATTTTTAAGTAGGTATATTATGAAATTATGATACGTTTGTGAATAACATTGAATAAATAAATTTTTAAGTATATATATATTACATCAATTTTATATTATAGATTTTCTTGCCAAAAATGTAATATAATAAAATTTTCCGCCGTTTTATTTTTTTGGGTGGAGAGGGGGGGGGGGGGATTTCTGCAGTCATCACAGATTTTATATCATATATGATAACATTTCAGATTGTCTTTCCAAAAATCCGTGATATAAAAAATTGTTCGCTGTTTGCTGTTTTTTTTGGGGGGGGGGGGGGGGGGGGGGGCTTTCCCGCCTTCCCCCGCCCCCCAGAATATTCGTGTCTTTTTCCCATCTTGTCTTCCCCCATTAATAGACAGATCGTAATATTAAAATATGTTTTCACGTAAAATTAATGTTTTTTGTTTTTAATTTAAGTTCCTGCGAGAAGAATTACAGTACGAAGCAGGGTACGAAAGGCGACAAAGAGCTTTTCATCACAACGACGACATGCACATAAGCGTTCGTGAACTATGGGAAGCTTGGTTGAGATCGGAGGTAATTGAAAACTATTTTTAATTGTGGAATATAAAGTGAAAAACACGTTAGAAAATATTTCACTATTTTAGTATGGGTACACTTTTTTGGAAAGTCTGGATTTTAGACGTCCCAGATGTTTGGAAACCCAGAAATTCAAAAATTTTCAAGCAGCCTCACTCAAAAAGATGAGTGTTGGGTGACTCGAGATCGCTGTTTGATCGTAAAAGTCAAGCGGCGGTGACTCATTCCAGTTCTTGGATGGGTGATCGCCTTAGCGAGTCTCGAGTGGAGCAAAAACGCAGTGGCTTTTTAGGACGAAAATCGAACCCTTCTGTTGATGGTGGAAAACACCATGGTTGTGGCAACAGAAAGGTTCGATTGATAAGTACGACGACTTTGCCGCGGGGTTTTTCATGGTTTTCCCCCGTGGGGAAAAAAACTGGCATTTTTTCGAGAATTGTATAAAAATTCTATTCTACTATATTTTGTCTAGCTAGTTTTTTTTCTACATATTCTATGACTATTTTTTACGCTGCTTCGTGCATAGTTTATTCGCTAGAGTTGATTCATGTCAATTATATACTTAACTCTGTAAGTGGACATTTTTATTGTTGGACTTGATCAATTATATCTCGTGATTGGAATTTTTATGATTTGCAATTCGCGATGTACTTTAGAGTGTCCACATGGTTATTTTCAGCTTTTAGTTCTATCTTGTTTCTTTGTTGTATAATTTATTCTTCAAAAAAAAAGTATTCATTGATATTTATGACTTGCATTTACACACTTCGAAACAAAATTCATGTATTGACATATTAATGTAAAAATAGTACATTTCGCAACTTGCGGAAAAATTAATATCGTCATTGTTTATTAATGTTATTATTATATTTATTGTTATTGTTATTATTTGTTTTAGTGTTATAGAAAAACGTATTTTCAAACAAATAATGCTTACATTGCACGAAAAATGACGAAAAATATTGCATGTTGTGGAAACGAGCTAATTACTGTAATGAATTGACCGATTAGAAAAAGGCAGTTGTGGCAGATTCAAAATTTTTTTGAACTTCTTAAAGTTTCTTTGGTTTTTCGACTATTTTTCGATGTTTCGATAAAAAATGAATTCTTTTTTCAAAAAGTGATCGATTTTTTCTCACTAGTGGAAAAAGTATTTGTTCACTACAAGTGTAAAAAAATGGCATTTTATTATGAATTATATAAAAAAGTAATTCATGTAACAAAAAATGTCAACAAGATAAAACTTGAACACGGTGATTAATTAAATCACTTTTGGAAGATGATTCGTCAAAAAAAAGTTTGCAAAAAATATCTAAATTGAACGCGGAACAAATGGAAACAAAAGAATTGCTTGAAAGATCCAATTTTACGATTAGTATTCGAATGTACGCTCGATATATACCTATGGTTCGAAAATTTTTGTATTTAGTGGAGTTTTAAACGGTTGACGATTTTTCCAGGTACACAATTGGACAATAGAACAAACGTCAGATTGGCTGCAAAGTAACGTTGGTCTTCCTCAATATGTTCCGAATTTCATCCAGCATCGCGTGGCTGGAGCAACGCTTCCAAGGTACTTTTCCGCATTTTCTCGGCCTCCCGACGATATTGTATATCTTCGTGCATGAATTAAAAAATTCTTCAGTTTCTAAATTCAATTTCGCTTATTACAGGTTGGCCGTGAACAACATGCACTATCTCACAAACATTCTAGGAATTAAGGATCCGATTCACAAGCAGAAAATCGCCCTTAAGGCAATGGACGTAGTTTTGTTCGGCCCGCCAAAAGGTGAGTAACGTTCGTCAAATTTTCGGTTCGTCACATTTTTCTCTACAATCACATAAGAAAATGCGCCTTACTGCAAATGGCGCTTAAACTATTTTAATTTTCCACCCTCGAAACATTACTGAACCATTTAAATCGTTTTTATTAGACAGTGGACACAGCATCAAAGATCTAGTCTTGATAACTTTGTTGTTCGGCGCTCTGATTGGATGTTGGTATGTGTACCAGCAGAAAAAAACTTCCCAGAAGGACTTGCAAAGAATGATGAAGGACATGGAGAGCCTGCAAAAAGCGGAACTCGCTCTGGTAAAAAAAACGTCTCGGAATGTTCACATCGGCGCACGTGACAGACGCAGGAAATGTATTGCATTATTTTCTACGTTTGCAGAAAGAGCTGGAAAAAGCTCGACTGGAGCAGGAAAGTGCGATGGACAAGCAAAATTCGGACAAACATTTGGACGAAACTCTCAGGATGCACACCGCGTACTCTGACCTTGAAGTTTCCCAGCTGAAAGCTGAAATAGAGGTTGGTTTTGGGGACTTTTTGATGCGTGATTCGGATGTTTTCTCGTATTGCGATTGAAAATGTTTGAGATCACTCATTCCTAATTACACTGTGCAACAATGAAAATAGTTTTGGCAAATGAACGGCAGAAAGCAAATAGCATATGACCTCATCCCTACCAATTCTAGTATGACTTAATAAGGTCATAGTAAAGTCGCCAAAAGTCATACTTTTATTTTTCGGTGATAGTATAGTGAAACGATAGAAAATATTCAAATAACAATCGAGAATCATGAAACAATCATTATTCGCCTCATCTAACACTATAAACATGACAAATATTGCATTTATGTACGAAAAAATAAATGCAATCACGACGGCAGAAAATGTCGTATTTTCATCAATTTTAATGAATGATATTGTCGGACCCGCTCGTAAAAAATATAAAATGGCAACAGTATTAATTCCTTCTGTTATAACGCGGAAAAATTGCAGCTACGTAGTTTTTTCAAACACATAAACATACAACATAACCTCAAAATTTTCATAAAAATTGATGTTTCGCCATAAATTACTTAACCGCTTTCATTCCGCGCACTGTTAACAAAGGAAATTGATACTGTTGCGATTCAGATTTTTTTTCAAACGTTTCAGACTGTTTTAACCATCAAAATCGATTATAATATGAAATTTCCTATTGTCGTGACTGCATTATTGTTTTCGCTCATAAAAACAATATTTGTCATGTTTATAGTGTCAAATTGGGCGAATGATGGTTTGATGATTCTTAATATCATCTTTGAATACTTTTTCTTTTTTTATTATACTAATACCAAGAAATATAAGTATGACTTTTGGCGACTTTATTATGACTTTATAACGTCATACTAGGATTGGTAGGGATTGAAAATTTTCCCAAAGAATTTTAAAAAGTTAGTTAGCGTTTGCGAGTCAGTAGTTATTGAAATTTCCGAATTGTTCAAAATGTATCTTAATCAGTTTCCGTCCGATTTTCGGAAAACAAAAACGAATATTTGAGAAATCCATTCCCAACTTCAAAATGAACTAAAAATTGTATCTCGAACGATCTATTTTTTTGTGTTTAATAATATGCCATAATCTTTATTAAGGTTCGTCAGCCCTCACAGCGGGAGTTGTCCCTACCGACGTTATGTAAACAGAAATGAAAGAATCGACGCGGTTTAGGAAAACTCAGAACTGGAGAAAATGTCAGATTTTTCTTTATACCAGCTAATGCCGGCAGGATGAACTCCCGCTGAGGGCTCCAGAACCCCAATTAGGATTAAGACACATTATTAAATATGCAAAAAGTACGCTCAGTTACAAAATGTTTGTTTGTTGATTTTTGAATTAGAAATGAATTTATTGAATTTTTATTAATGTAAAAGGTTCTTATAATTGTTTCTCGAAAATCGGACGAAAACTGTCGAAAATGCGTTTTGATCAATTCGAAAATTTGAAGAAATTATAACTCGCAAACGCGAACTCATTTTCAAAATTCATCAGGCAATCGGCTTCTGGGGTCATATATCATTGGTTTTTTTTCCAGTTCATTTTACAAAACTAGAAAAAAATTTTTAATTATATTGCACAGTGTTATTCAGTTACACGTGATTAGGTGATTAGGAATTTTAAAATTACCTGATCACCCAAATTACAGGTAATTAAGTAGTTGGGTGCAAGTCAATTACGCGATTATCTGACGAGAATCCTCGTGAATACTGGAAAATTCGCACAATTCCTTTCAAATACAGAAAAATACTCTTTATCTCATTTTGTGACGGTCGTTTAAAACCTTATATTTCCTTTCGGAAGTACAGAAATTATGTAGAATTAGCTTATATTTCCGAATATTTTAAATTTTGTGTGATTTCGAAGATTTCAAAATTTGTAGACATGATGAAATCGAAAACCTTATATTTTCTTTCGGTCAAAAATTGACTTTTATTGAATGTTTAAAATTCTGTCTAATTTCTAAATGTCCGAAATTTGTAGACCTTAGAAAATTGAAAATCTTATATTTTCTTTCGGAAATATCTGAAACATCAAAAATTAGCTTTAATATTGAATGTATGAAATTCCGTCTAATTTCGAAGATGTCCAAATTTGTAGACCTTGGAAAAACTCCCATTAGTTTCTAAAAATTTGTAGAAAAGACATAAATTCTCTTAAATTTTTTTATAAAAAAATAAAACCTCAAGAATTCGATTATTATAGTATACTGTATGCAATTATTGTGAAATAATAATTAATATGCATTATTGCGTGAATATGCATTATATAGCTTCATTTATTTATGAGTATTGTTGTTTACAGATGTTGAAATTGGAGTTGCAACGCGCCGAAGGAGAACTCGAAGATCGTTGTTGGTCGCCGCCGGTCGGTCTCCAGCATTGGTTACAGATGACTCATGAAATTGAGAACAAATCTTACTTGAAGAAGAAAATTAGCGCGGAGAAACAGCTTCAATGTGCGCGAGAAGCTGTGAGTTCGACAGCTTTCTTTGCTCTTTTGTTATTGTATACTTTTGTTTATACTATCGATAGATTTCTTACACTGATGATAGCTGTCGAAATTTTGCTGCCGTCTTAAAGATTTCGAAGAACTTGAAAATTTTCTTCAATCTTATTCTGCAACATGAAAATACTGAAGATTAAGATTTAAAAAATTATAGATCATTCTGCCACATGAAAATTTTTTTCATGAATCTGAAATTGGTATCAAACTATTTTCTTCAGTTCAAACAGTCAAAAGTTGTAAAATTTCTCAATTTCTCAATAAATTGAAAAAATATACAGTTAAAAATTCTAAATTATAGAATTTAGATAATACTGAGTGTCGATTATTTGATGTTTAAAATTTCACATTTTGATAATTCTACAATGACTGCGGTATGGAAATTGCATAAATCTCAAAATTGGAATCTATTTGATTTAGTCCAATGAAGTTTCTGAATTTCTTAATAAATTGAAAAAATGCGCAATTAAAAATTCTAAATTAGAATTCTAAATAGAATCTAGATATTGAGTTTCGATTACTTAATTTTCAAAATTCATTTTGATAATTTTTATCACAATTTATTACAAGCTATAGAATCTGAATATTATTAAGTTTCTATGATTTAATTTTCGAAATCCCAAAATTTGGAACTTTTCAAGTTGTATATACAATTTTAATTCTCTCCATTATTTTTCAAAAAATATGTGTGACAATTAACGAACATTCGTATTTTCAGTGCGAAAAATTGAGGAAAAAACGGTCGAGTTTGGTTGGAGCCTTCGTCTCCACTCATGGAAAATCTATCGACGAAGTTGATAAAAGCATCGTTGAAGCGAGAACCGCCCTGAACGAGGTCACCGCGGAATTGCAGGAACGCGTGCATCGTTGGAAACAAATCGAAATTTTGTGCGGTTTCAACGTTATCCATAACAACGGGCTTAATTACTTGGAAAACATACTTTATCGAGGAGCGCCTAATGGCAGGTCTCTTGCTTCAAGAGGTAGAGGACCAAATATATATTTTGTCTGTATTTTTCTCTATATTTCTAATATCTAAATATTTTGCTCGAGTTTAAATTGACCATGTTTTAATTTCTGAGTTTTTAGAAGTTTTTTAAAAAGGAAGTTTTAGAGTTTTAGAAGTTTTATAGAAGAAGTTTAGAAAATTTGGTTAGAAATCTGAAGACGCTTGTGCAATGTATCCATATTTTTTGTAATTTTCGAGGATCTCGGGAAATTTTATGGAAGTTGGGAAAATATTGTCAAATTTTAGAATATTCTTCAACTTACTCAATGACTTTTAAAATTTGTGAAACTTTTGGATACTTCTGTAAACTTTGAAAGTTTACTTGAACTTTTTTTTTATTCACTTGAGATATTGTGAAATTGAACATTAAACATTTTTTCAATTTATTCTTTTATTTGAAGAATATTGTATCACTTTTGTGGGTTTTCGAACATTTCTGGAACATTCTGCAATTTTTAACACTTGGGAGGATTCATTGAAATTTACATCATTTTTCAGAATTTTTAAGAATTTGGAAGGGCTGATAATTTTATTAGATGTTTGAGTATTTTTTGAAGTTTTAAGTCCGAAAAATCTCCATGAATCGAAAATTCAACGTCGGATAATGACTCACTGTCAAAATAACGAAATTTGTTGCCTGAATTGAAAGAATTTTATAATCTAAAAAATTTCAATTCAAACATCGAAAAATCCAAGTTCGAACATTTTGAAATTGTAAAAAATTATAAATATCTGAAATGTTCGAAAATCAAAATAATTGAACCTTACATCCGAATAATCTTCAAAAATCTAAATTTGAACATCAGGAAGTGACTCGAATATAACGCAATTTTTCTGAAATTTGGAAAATTCTCGAAGCTAGAACTGCAGTCGTCTAAAAATCTCCAAAAATCGAATTCAAACGTCTATAAATCGCGAAAATAAACAATATTTGTAACTGTGCTATCCAAATTCGAAAATTTTCCGAATTCAAAACTTGTATATACTCGAAAAGTTCGAAAATCCCAAATATCTAATCCTACATTTAAAAAAAATCTCCAAAAATCGAAATATCAACATCGGTATATGATTCAAATAACGAACATTTATAATCTTTCGCCGAAATTTGGGAAATCCTTGAATCTAAAAAATCTCAAACCAAATATCTGAACATTGTAAAAATGATCAATATTCAAAATGTTCGAAAATCCAAAATCATCGAACCCAAGATCCATAAAATATTCAAAAATCCAAATTTCAACATTAGAACATAACTTGTATACAACTTATTTCTCCGAAATTCTCAAAATTTTCGAAGCCACAACTTCAATCATCTAAAAATCTCCAAAAATTGAAATATTGACATTGTTATATGACTCGAATGATTAATATTAACAATTTTTCGCCGAAATTTGACAAATTCTCCAATCTAAAAAATCCCAATTCAAATATCTGAACATCGTAAAAATGATTAATGTATAAAATTTTTGAAAATCCAAAATCATCGAACCATGCATCCGAATAATCTTAAAATTCTTGAAAAATCCAAATTTTAACATGAGAATATAACTTGAAGATACTGAATTTTCCTGAAATTTGCAAAGTTCTCGAAACTACAACTTCAGTCATCTAAAAATCTCCAAAAATCGCACTCAACAATCTAAAAATCGCAAAAATAACCAATATTCGTAACTATGCTATCCTAAATCTGAAATTCGACGAACCCCTACAAAATTCTATATCCGCCCCTGATTAATCATCGTAATTGAACGTTTCAGGGCGTTTGAGTAGCCAAGACGACTTGGACGACGAGTCGAGCTCCACGTTCAATCTCGCGGTTTCAGGCGGTGCATCAGGTAAGATGGATTCGGAGACACACGACTTCTCCAACTGACTGAACATTGATTTACTTTGCCCCATTGTGTACATTTCAAAACATCCTCGTAACGGCACTGCTTACTGCACTTATGTGGTTTTTTTGATTGAGCACCCGAAGTTTTGACTTTTTCCACCCCTTTTTGTAAAGTGTTTTATCTTTGTTTTCCAAAACTGCTCTGTTTGCCCTATCATACATCACACACGAATTGTTATGAATTGCGTTTTTTGGACAGTTTCCATTCATCCCACGCGATAAAATGGACGTTCTTTCACTTCTATACAAAGGATTGTATTAAAAAGTATTAATTTTATCGTTAACAGCAGCATTATGTACATAGCTGAGATTCCTTCTAGTTGAACATTTTTTTTTTTTTTGTAATTATCGGAAAAATGCCAGTTTTTTTCACTGTTTTGCGTGTCAAAAGTGACCGATTTTTGTTGCTTGTGTGAAAAGAGTAGTTTTTTACGACTTGTGGAAAAATTATATTTTCCATTACTGGAAGAAAACTGTTTTTACGATGTGTATTTTTGGAGGATTATAGAAAAATAATCTTATGCCGAATGTTGAAAAAGCGAGATTTTGGATTTGTTTGATATTATTTAGTTATTCCGAGCGTATAGCGAGGCTAATTTCACACTCATTCAAAATTGGTCGCTTTTACAACGTGTGGCATTTATTGCACTGAGAAAAATTTCTGTCAGTTTCGTTACGTCCAACTGAATTTTCAGTTGGATTGGTTACGAAATTCTCAGTCCGGCTGACGGATATTTCAATTGCTCCTACTGAACGAACAAGTTTGAGCCGTGGAATGAACTATTTTATTTATTGCCTCTACAATAGATTTCTATTAGAACAAGTGTCAGTTCCAGTCAACACAACTGAAAATTTTCAGTCATCCCTCTCTTTTAAGCTGGGCCGGTTCCAACTCAGATTTTCAGTTAGACTGATGGAATTTTTCAGTGGTGACGTGTTGCCAACGGAATTTTTCAGTTGGAACCAACGAAAATTTCCGTTGCTTCAACTTTTATCGTTTTCTAACTGAAAAAATGAAGTTGTACTGACCGACCGACACGATTTTTCTCAGTGTATACTATTTTTACAAAGAATTTTCCGAATCTTCTGATTTTACAAATATTTTACCTCTCAGAATTCCAATCTGCAAAATTTTCAAGTTTGAATAGAGAATTTCCAAATTATCGGAATTTCTTATCGAGTTCTATTTTTCCAAATTTCGGGGGGAAAATTCTCAGTTGCAATTAGGTTTTCACCACGCCACTAGTTTCACGGCTCAAATTTGTCGATTTGCTTTTTCCATCTTGTCGGTCGCACAAAACGGATGCGATTGTAATCACGATTTCGTCGCATTTATTGTTCGCTTTTTTTCAAACAAAGAAACAAATAATGGGTAATTGCGCGAAAAGATACGGAAAAAAAGTGTCTGTGATGAGTTTTTGAGATCGCAACGATACAGTTCATAAATGACAGTTTCGATGTAGCAAATCGTTCCGGTTTCGCAACGGTCAATTACTTGAAAACATTTTCTTCAAGTACCAGTTTCGGGGTTAGAGCGATGAAAAAATTTTTCAACTCTAATTTTCACGAAGTAAAACAAATTTCACGCGAATGTCGCATGACTACGTTCCATCAAGCCCGTCTTCGTCCCAATGTCCATGAACATCGCAACGACTTCCGTGCGAGGCCGTAATGAAGAAATTAACCCAGACGTAAACTGC
>JAPYZK010001654.1:0-17072 GCA_030522785.1 Platygaster equestris | reverse complement strand
TAATTCCAACAAAAATGACGAAATCAAAATGATTTCTAAAGTGCAAAAAATTTTTTCACAATTCAGTTACGAAAAAAAACAGATTGCTCGCTTGCAAAATACAAAAAACATCACAGAACAGCAAACATCCCAAAATCCACAGCCAAACAAAAAAAATCATACCATTCCAACGAAAAAATCACGTATATTAAAAATATTCCTCCTAAATCAACTCAAACCCTGCAAAAATCCAAAAACTCAACAACAATCAAAAAGCGCCAAGTCAAGACAGACTTTGAACCTCGCAACATCGCGGAACGTCACTTCGTCGCGCCACCAAACAGATCGATCGAAAAGATCAACAAAAACCCCACAAAAAGCGAAACCCCCCTCTCAAAAATTCCAAAACCCCTTCAAAATAAATTCGAGAACTTCCCCGCTTCCCTATTTTCAGGCGCCATCAAAATGCCCCTTACCCCCCCAAAAAAACAAAATCAAAAAACTGCAACACCTCTCCCCCTCCCCCGAAATCATACACCACTCAAAATCCACAAAAAAAACCCGCACTTGTGTCATCACTTACTCACCTTTCGTGAAATCCTGTCGGAAAACCCGTGTATGTTTTTCGATTTTTGTTTCCGCAATTTTTTTTCTCGAGCCGGAAAAATCGATCGCGAATCGAAATCGCGATATGGATCTATCGCGGGCTGAGGTTCAGTTGGGACTGGTGGTAGCTCGCTTTGTCGAGGCTTCTCCTTTCTCGCATTTGACATCGGCGCCCGATGTAAAGCCCCCACTAGGGCGCCGAGTGTGACCGGACAAATCGGGGGTACCATGTGTAATATGTGGAACCACATGACGATTCTTCTTGTCCCGCGAAGATACTTGGCGAACTCGTATAACGAACTTAACCTAACCTGAAGGAGATTCAAAGAGGAGATGGAAAGGTCCCGGGAGAGTTTTTTTAGGGAGGTTCGGGGCAGGTCAGAAGTGTTTTCATGAAGGGCCAAAATTGTGGGAGTTCGTACTGGATCTCGGAAAAAATTATTTTGGGGGAGTGATAGAGAAAGTTTTTGAAATTTTCGTAATTTTGGATTTCTGAGCTTTGAAACTGTAGAATGTGAGTTTACGAGAAAAAATGACAGAACTTTGGAAATTTGTAAATTTTAGTAATTTTGGAGCTTGAATTTGAGAGTAGTCGAATTTGGAAAATTTTGGGTGCTTTTTTTTGTTGAGTCTCTGAAATTTCGGAAGTATTGGATTTGTGTACGAAAACGTCGAAAGTATGAAATTTTTAGCATTTTAGATTTTTTAGCTCTGGAATTGTTGAACAGATGAATTTTTGAATTTCGTAAGTACCTATTCGATTTTCATGACCTAGCCTGACCTGAACAAAATCATTTTCAGTATTCAATTTTAATGACTTGACTTGACCTGAGCAAAAGAGGATGAGAAAATTTAAGTTCAGAACAGTTTTTTTAGGGAGGTAAATTTGAAGGTCGGAAATTGTGAGAATTCGAATTCAATTCCGAAAAGTGAATTATTTTGAAACGCATTCAAAAACTTTTCAAACTTCGTTATTTTCATTTTCCAAGCTCTCAAATCATAAATTTTGATTTTAACAGTTTAAAGGAATTTCTAGTTCTAGACGTTTTACAAATTCGATCAATTCCAATTTTTTCAATCTAACTTTGTAATTTCCACAATTTTTATTTGAATCAGAATTCGAATTTCGGACTCATCGAATTTTGATAACTCTGTGTGTTCATGTGTTGATTTGATCCCCAAAACGAAAATACCGGATTTGTATACAAAAACATCAAAAATATAAAAAATCCATCAGTCCAGAATTTAGCTTTGCATTTTTTGAAGTGGTAAAATTTTCAAAATTTTTCGCATTCTCTGTAAGGGTGAAACTTTTGGAATTGAATTGGTTCCCAATTTTTAGATCGTAAAGTTATGAAATTTTCAAATTTCAGTTCCCATTGTATAGTTTTTTTTTAATTGCAAAATATTTGATGCATACGCAGAGTATTTTATTTAGACAAAAAAATTTCTCGTTTGGAGTTCCCATTTTTGGGATTTTGAATCTCGAATTTAGAAATTCGTTATTTTTTACTTTGATTCCCAAAAATTATCAACGATTTTAAATATTTTTGTCAGTTCTTCACATTGGAATGTTTCATTTAATAATTCTTCATTTAAACCTTAATATTTGAAGAAAAACTCTCGTGTATATCACAAACTGTACATATATTTTGAAATTTTCAAATATAATATGTGGAATATATTTATTATAATATAACAGTCATTTTATAATACAGTCATATTATACACTTATATTATATAGTATATAATATTAATACAGTTAATATATAATATTGTATATATCATATAATTTATGTATATATATTATTATTATACATAATTTTTAATACAGTTATATCATAATATAACTGTACATATATTTTAAAAGTTTTTGAATTCAAAAATTCGAAATCTGAGGCTAAACATTCAGTAACTCAAAACCCAATATTTGAAATTTTAATCTTAAATTTCGAATTTTTCATCCAAAAATTAATAATTTTTTCGAAATCATCGTTACTCATCCGAAAATTCAATTTCCTCACCAATATTAAATTTACGGCACAATAGTTTCCCAAAATAAATCCTATCAAGACCAAAAGGGGTAAAAACTTCGACGACTCCCAACTTTTTCAATACACCAATAAAAAAATCTCCACAAAATCAAATCTAACACACATCCGATCACCCTGCACTTCTTTCTTCCACTCCTCCCCAACATTTTCCCCCTTCAAAAACTCGCCAATGTACTCTGAAAAAACAAAAACCGAGTATCACTGTTTTCAATATCCCGGGCACCCCCAGAAAGCCGAACCATATTCCACAGAACTTATCCATCAATTCTAACGGTGTCGGGTGAAAAAAAGCGCCCTGTTACACATCTGTTTTCCGTAATTCTTTGTCCAGCGCTTTCAGTGAGATCCACATTTCGAACGTGAATGGAAATTAATTGTCCCAAATTCAGAGACGACTCACTTTTTGCCCCGTCCACTCTCATAACTCCGAAACGCACCGCATAAACCCTCATCAATATGTTAATAATCGAGTTTTTCGATGTTTCGTGCACCTTGGAATCGTTGTTGACAAAAAGTATGAAAAATGGGCGATTTCTCTTTTTGCGACGTCGTCCTTTTACGATTTCGGTTTATATGGAAAACAAAAGCGTCGCGTGATGAGTAATTTCCGAAAGTCTCGTGCCCGATCGCTAAATCCGGAAACGCGGGATCCACTTTTTTCCACGTGATATTTTCTCATTGAGGTCGCGTACTCCATTATTCTTAATTGACCATTCTGGTGATTCGTTAAATCCGAAACTGCGCGATTACTTTCGCCGGAGACCAGTCTTTTTCTCGTCTTCGGCTCGGCGATTCGCGTAGGGAAAAAAACGGTAATTGGGCAACCGCATCGGTTCTGCAGCGTGATAGAGCAAGGGGTTTTGGTTGAAAATGAAAAAGATTGCAGGGGTTTGAATCTCGATGATCTGGTGCGTGAAAGTGGAATTTTTATGATCGAGGAGATTTTGTTGGAGGTTTTGTTTCGATTTAAAGGAATTGTAGAAAATTGGAGGTTTTTTGAGATCTTCAGAGGTTTTCATAATATTTCGAGGATTTTGTGTTCATTTTACGGACTTTGGAATTGTTTTGAAATTGTGATTATGTTTCTGTTGAATGGGATTTCTGATATTTTTTGAATAATTCGAAAATTGTTTGTCAGTTTGGGTATTTTGAATGAGTTTGATCTATTTTTGACAATTTTTGTGTGATTTTGAGAAGTTTGTGGATCTTTTTTGAGTTAATGGCATTTTTTTGAGAATTTTGAAGAATTATTAGAATAATTAGTAGGAAGGAATAGGCAGAATCACGTGATTGGATGAAGGATTTTTCGGAATGTGAGTACTTTCGATAATATTGGGAATTTTGGAGGAAATTTTTGAAAAATGTATCTCGTGGAATTGTTTGGAATATCTTACTGTTTTCAAAATCCTTGGCTACGTACGAAATTTTTGATTTTTTTACCCTTTTAAAAAATTGGGAGATTTTCGACATGGATGAGAGTTTTCCGAAATTTCGTAATCTAATCAATTTCTATGGGGTTTTCAGAAATTTTGTAAATTTTTCGGAATATTATTGTAAAAAGTTGAAGAATTTTGAGAAATAGGATAAATTTACCTTAAATTTGAATCAGTATGTGAAATGATAATTGTTTCGGAATTTTTGGTTTATAACTAAAAAATTACTGACTTAATGAAATTACGAGTATTTTGGATCATTTAGAATAACGTTAGTTAATTGTTAAAGAAGAAATTGTCGGACAATGGACAATTTGTAATAAAAAAATGGCTCATAACTGTTGTGAAATTCTGGGTTATTTATTAAACTACGTGTCAATTTATTCAAATATTAAAACTTTTAGAAGTTTGCTGAAATCACAAAAAATTTACTTTATACAGGCAAGATTTGAAAATATCAAGCTTTACAAAAAAAATGCTTTTTTATTTAGTTCAAAAAATATTTCGAAATTTTCGTCAGACTGTTCCAGAACTCGAATTCCGAAAATTCAGGAATTTTATCCTCAATTTTTCGATTCGAAGAATTCAGAAATCCAAATTATCTTGACTTTCGAATCGTAATAAATAAAAATTTATAATAGAAAATATAGTTTCAAAATTTGTTATAAAAAAATCTCGTCATTTGAACTTTTGAATAGAAAAAATTAAATTACTCCAAACTTCAATCTCCCAAAATCTGACATCACGAAAACGCAGAAATTTCTGTACAAACTTCAAAAAACTCGATTTTGTACGTTCAAAAATTCGACTCCAGAAGATTATGTCTCCCAAAAATCATCAAATTCATAGAAATTTGTAAATCTCGAAATATAAGAATTTCAGAATCTAGATCCAGTAATCAAAATTCGATTAAGTTCCAAAGTTATTCAATTTTGAATTCTCAAAAAAACTCCGGACCCCAACGTTCTTCGAACCAACCCTAAAACTCTTCTTCAACAGTCCAGCTACAACTTCAGACTAGTCAAAAATCTCCACATTCCGCAACTCGTGCGACAATGACCAATTTCTGACCCATTCACATCTAACCACGTGCTCCCCGCAACGCGCGAGTACCAAAGTTGTGAAGACGTTGAAACTGCTGGTTGCGGTTATCGATAAGTGCATGACATAATAAATAAGGAGGAGGAGCTCGATTTTCACGGCGAGATCGGGGCGACCTGTTGTCTCGTTCTTGCTCCTTCAGCTCAGTTTCCGACATCTGCGAACGGCCTTAATCGCCGTACGTGTCCGTCGACACGACTCCTTCTCTCTTCATTCGACTTATCCGACGTCAGCGAGGTTTCACGCCAAACGAGATTTGCTTTACAGGGAAATGAAATGCGGTTTGCCCGCGGTGGCAAAAAGCGAGAAAATGACGAGAATTATTAATGATTACGTGACTTTGTCTTACTTTTACCCCGGGATCCGTTTTCAGGCGTTTTTAGCGTCATTTGAAACGGGGCAATTATATCGGTGGAACTTGGGAAATTTATGTCGGAATTTGTGACAGTGAAATCGTCACTGATTTTGATGATTTGGCATAGGATTTTGATGATAGTGGTGGATGAAAGATATTTTGGGGGAATTTTGACTAGTTTTGAGTAACTCGAGTAGAAATTCTGCCATCAGTAGAATTTTTAACAGTGGAATTGTTACTGATTTTGCTTATTTGATGGAGTGTTAATGATTTGATGGTGGATTTTGATGATAATGGCGGAGAAAAGATATTTTGGGGGAATTTTGACTAGTTTTGAGTTGGTGGAGTTGAAATTCTGCTATCAGTAGAGTTTTTAGCAGTGGAATTGGTACTGATTTTGATGATTTGATGGGATGTAACTGATTTGACGATGTGTTCTGATGATAGGGTAGATAAACGATATTTTGGAGGAATTTTACTAGTTTTTAGTAACTGTAGTTTAAATTCTGTTATCAGTAGAATTTTTAACAGTAGAATTGTTACTGATTTTGATGATTTCATGGAGTATTACTGATTTGACGGTGGATTTTGATGATGGTGGCAGATAAAGGATCTTTTGGGGGAAATTTAACTAATTTGAAATAACTGGAGTTGAAATTCTGACATCAGTAGATTTTTTAACAGTGAAATTGTTACTGATTTTCATGATTTGATGGAATATTACTGATTTGACGGTGGATTTTGATGATAGTGGCGGAGAAAAGATATTTTGGGGGAATTTTGACTAGTTTTGAGTAACTGGAGTTGAAATTCTGCCATCAGTAGAATTTTTAGCAGTGGAATTGTTACTGATTGTGATGATTTGATGGAATATTACTGATTTGACGGTGGATTTTGATGATAGTGGCGGAGAAAAGATATTCTGGGAGAATTTTGTCTAGTTTTGAGTTGGTGGAGTTGAAATTCTGCTATCAGTAGAATTTTTAACAGTGGAATTGTTACTGATTTTGATGTTTTCATGGAATATTACTGATTTGACGGTGGATTTTGATGATAGGGTGGATAAACGATTTTTTTGTAAAAATTTCACTAATTTTTAGTAACTGAGGTTTAAATTCTGCCATAAGTAGAATTTTTAGCAGTGGAATGGTTACTGATTTTGATGATTTCGTGGAAAATTCGACTTGATTTTGAGTTTTTAAACTCTCGGAAATTTAAGAGTTTTTTTTTATGTCAAGAATTTTGAAGAATTTCGAAGTTTTCAAGAATTTAAGTTTGCAAATTGTAAATCTTATAATTTCCAAGTTTTGGAATTTTCAAATGTTTCGAAGTTTGGAAGCATTTCGAAATTTCGCAGCCTAGAAGTTTGAAAATTGTTGTAATTTTGGGATTTTTAAGTATTGACGAATTCGAAAGAAATTTTGAAATTTTTAAGCATTCTGAAGTTGTGAAATTTTGAATTTTCAATGTTTTGGAACTTTTGAGGCTTTGAAATTTTGGAAGTTATGGAATTTCAAAGAACCGTGGACTTCTGAAGTTTTTGATATTTTTAAGTTTTAAGAATTACAAAGAATTTCGACGTTTCGAACAAATTTAAAGTTCAAAATTTGTCGAATTTCAAAATTTATGAAGTTTTGAAGTTATTTAGCTTGGAAGTTTCAAAATTTATTGAGTTTCATAAATTCCGGAATGTTTAAATTTTTTTAGATTTTTGATGCTTTAAAGCTTTGAAGTTTCAAAAATTTTGAAAGATTTCGATATTTCGGAACCCAGAAGTTTCGAAATTTTAAAAGTTTTGGGATTTTCAAGTATTGACGAATTTGGATGAATTTCGAAGTTTTTAAGCATTCTGAACTTTCAAAGTTTTAGAACTTTTGAGGATTTGGAAATTTTTGAAGTTGTGGAATTTTGGAGAACTCTGAACTTCTGAAATTTCGGAATTTTTGAAGTTTCGAGAATTTCAAAGAATTTCAATGTTTTAAACAAATGTAAAGTCCAAAATTTGTCAAATTCAATAACTCATGAAGTTTCAAAGTTTTGTAATCTATCATTTTCGAAATTTCAAGTTTTAGGTCGTAAAATTTTAACCAATTTACACAGTTGTTGGAGGTTCAAAATATTTCCAAGTTTTGTAGTAAAATTCTGAATTTCTAGAAAATGTTATAAAATTTTAAAGTTTTAAAAATGCTCACGTCCAAAAGTTGGCAAGTTTCGCGATTCCCAAATTCCCAAAGTTCCGCAGTTTTGTGGATTTCTGTGAATGTAAAGCTTTGGAGATTAAAAAATTTTCAAACTTCAAAATTTTAAAGTTCAAAAGACTCTTTTTCTACCATCAGTAACATCACTGCAACTGAAAATCAGTAAAATTCTACTATTCTGGATCTGGACAGTACAGAAAAAAATTGATATCCTTCCCTCATAAGATCGACTCCTGAATTTTATTATTCACGGCGTCGTGAAACGCTGGCGAAAATTAGCATTCGTTTCGAGATTTGACCATTCGTCGTGGCAAACAATGCCTGCGTGATTATTAAATATTCCCTGTTAACGGAATTGTTCCGGATTAAAAATACGCCCATTAACAGGAAGTGCGCGATCGTGACCGGCGTAAAGAGGCGAATGGCGCGCATTGGAAATGGCACTCCACTGCTCGCGCTTCGAAAATGGCTCTCACGTGAGTTATCGCCGTTTCTTTCCTCCTGTCTCGAGCTTTTTGCCCACGACCCCCGTTTGCACCTGGCGACAATTTCGAAACGTATCGAGATAAATATTAATTCAATCAGTGGAAAATTATCGGCCGTAAAAAACCATCCAGACTTCTTCCGCGCAACGAAAAAAGGACGTGAACTGCCATTTTCGTAAAAACACGTTTTATTAACTTCTTCAATTCGCGCGATGTTTCGATTTCATTTTCTTCGATCCTTAAAGATTTGAATTCCGATTTTTTTTCATTTACTTGAAGTATTAGGTAAATTTGATGGAATTTTTTTATTTTAGAGTCTTTTTATTTTTATGGGAAATTTTGTTATTTTTTTAAACGTGTAAAGAATTTCGATAAAATTTGAAGATTGGGAAATGTAGAATTTTTATCGAAATTGAATAAGAAATGTTCACGTGAAGTCGAACATTGGTAATTTTACGTAATTTTTATTCCTTGAAAATTTTATGATCGATTTGTTTATTGTGAAATTTTGTATTTAAAATGTTTTCGAACTTATAGGTATCGAATTTCGGTAAAATTTAAAGATTGATGATTATTTTCAAATTTTTATTGAAATTTGATGAAAAATGGTTGCATTAACTCAAAAATTGGTACTTTTAGGTTATTTTTATTTCCTGCAAATTTTACTATCGTTTTATTTGTCGTGAAATTTTATTTTCCGAATTTTTTCTAACGTGTATGAAATTTCGATAAAATTTAACGATTGATAATGAATTTTGAATTTATATTGGAATTAGATAAAAATTTTTCCATAAACTCAAAAATGAGTACTTTTACGTAATTTTTATTTTACGCATATTTTATACACGTTTTATTTGTTGTAAAATTTAATTTTCAAAATTTTTTCGACATTGTAGGTATCAAATGTCGGTGAAATTTGACAATTATGATTTATTTTTGAATTTTTATTCATATTCGATAAACAATGGTTGCATGAACTCAAAAATTGATACTTTTACATTATTTTTATTTCTTGCATATTTTGTCATCATTTTATCCGTCTTGAAATTTTATGTTCCGAATTTTTCCGAACGAGTATGAAATTTCGATAAATTTAACGATTGATACTAAATTTTGAATTTCAATCGAAATTAGATATACATTTTTCCATACACTCAAAAATTAGTACTGTTACATAATTTTTATTCCCTGCAAATTTTATTATCGTTTTATTTGTTGTGAAATCAATTCTCAAAAAATTTTCGAACTTCTAGGTATAAAATGTCGCTGAAATTTGACAATTGATAATAATTTTCAAATTTTAATCGAAATTAAATAAAACGTATTTCCATGACCTCAAAAATTATTACTCTTACGTAATTTTTATATCCTGCAAATTTTATTATCGTTTTATCTGTCGTGAAATTTTATTTCCCGAATTTTTTCGAACGTACATAAAACTTCGATAAAATTCAACGATTGATAATGAATTTTGAATTTTATTCGAAATTAGATATAAATTTTTCCATAAACTCAAAAATGAGTACTTTTACGTAATTTTTATCATCTGCAAACTTTCTTATCGTTTTCTTCGTCGTGAGTACGAGTTGACTAAGTTTTCTCGTTGCAAGGCATGGAACCACGCGGCGTGTTGACACGCAAATTTCCTCTTTGCGCTCACTTTTGCTCAACATTTATGACGCGAAATGATAAGAATGGAAACGAAACGCGATACCCGGCGCAATGGGATGGAATGGAATGAGAAAGTCCATGGGACATGTCGGCGTTTTTCACGCTTGCGAAATTCGTTTTACTTACATTATTGTGCGCACTGGATTTTATTGACATAATTGCGATTTTATCAGGACCAGGACATACATTTTATTGTTGTTTTGGTTCGGTCGTTTCGAAACTAATCGATTTTGCGAAATGTATGGATACTTTTTATCGCTTTCGGAGAGTGAGTCATGCACGTAAAAAATTATGTGCAAATAAGTGGTTTTCGAACGAAAAAAAAGGAATTGAATGTAGAAATTAGAGGGGATGAAAAAGAGTATCGAAAGAATTTTGGAAAACTTCAAAATTTTTAAAGTACCAAAACAATTGTGCAGAATTTTGTAAAATTTGGAAAATTACCAAACATGTTTCAGAGTTTTGAAAAGTCTTGTAAATTTGAACAATTTTTAAAATTTCTGATTTTCATGCAAAAACTAATCAAATAAACATTTAGAAAGATCTCGTAAAGTTAATATAAATTTTGAAAATTCTGAGAGATAATTCCAAATTGAAACCGATTTTTGAAGTTTTTGAAAATAGTCGAAAACTCATAGAAATCGCGGATAATAGTAAAAATGCATCAAATTTTATCGAAATATTCTGAATAATATAAAATGCGATTTCTAAACTTTTGACAAGTTTATCAATTTTGTTCTTCTTGAGGATTTCGAAATTTCTACAGTCAAAAACTTTTGGAAGCGCTGGAATTTTTAGGATTCAGGTAATATGGAAAACTGAAAATTCACGTTTGATGTACGTCTTCGTTTTTACATTACGCTTATCACGGGATTCGCAACATCGAACCGTAAGTGTTACAAGGTACAGGATTCCGCGTGTTCACATTTTTCTTTCCCCTCCATCTCCCCTCGTTTCTTTGAGCGAGTCACATTAACAATGGGAAAAAATCCGACCCCATATTATAATCTCTGTCGCCAATTTATAATTGCACTCAAATAAAAACAGCGCTGGGAAAAAAATGCAAGCGTCATATTTCAAATGGGTTGCGTAATCCAGTGAAGCTTCCTCCCGTGGAGTTAGAACTTGAAAAATTTGTGAGACAAAAAATCAATCACAGAAGTAATGGATTTTCAAAAAAATTGCACATTTTTCGACTTTGATGAATTTAGCTGTTTTTGAATTTTGAAATATTCACCGAATCTCTTAGGATTTTAAATAATTTTTCAATAATCCCAATAAGGATTTTTTGGAAAGAAAAAAAAAACAGAAATAAAAGTTTTCGGAAATTAAAAAATCCAAAAATACTGGACTTACGAAAAATCGTTAAAAACTATCAGCAATTTTTAAAATTCCACAAAAACGATAGATTTTTATCTCACTGTGATAACTGATTCGTTATCACATTTTTCGTTGACATAACTTGAATACGATCAATTTTTATCAATTGGAGGATAAAAATTCGAAGATTCAAAAGGCGTTAAGTACCATTTCTATAAGGTTTCTTTTCCCTTCAAGCTGCACACAATAAACACCCTTATCGAATTATCATCCCTTACGAAAATTCCCCTCAACTTCTCAGGGTTAACCCTCGAGTTGAAGGTCAAACCTTTTTTCAGGGTTAACCTTCAAAAAAGTTGAGAGTTGAAGCTTAAGTTGAACCTTGACCTTCAATCGACCTTCAATCATCCACCCTACTGTTTAAGGGTTAAACCTGAAAGTTGAAGGTCAACATTGAAGATCGAAAATCATCCCTCAAGTTAAGGGTCAACCCTCAATTCGAGTGGTCCAAAAAACCCTCCAATTTCAAGGTCAAAGTTTTCAAGTTGACCCTTAAATCATTGAAGATTACCCCTAAAAGGCTGAAAGAAATTTTCCTAAGGACTGATACTTCTCCAAACTTCCACTGTTAAATTTTTCTCCAATCAAGTTCAAAATTCGGTTGAATTCAGCTTCAATGCGAACGCACTTGAGGAGGTTTTAGCGTTGCAGCGCGGAGTTGACGGCGCGTGGCGATTTAAATTCATCGGCGCACCTCTTCGGCTGCTAAATGTATTCCGCCAATGTCATTGTCGCGACGATTGCCCGCGAAACTCGCTGTGTCCGGGAAGTGGGCTTATTAACTAGCTACTGTATTCCGAGCTAAAATACTTCCGCCTCGTAGGCGTACCTTAACGCTTTGGCGGGCGACTTTCATCAAGATCGTCATTTCCTTGATTCTCGCAAAGTGCGCCGGGACAATTTCGCAGTCATCCCGGGGCGCTCGTAGATCCAAAGCGCGGATTCGTATGTTTCATTCGCGTAACAGGGGTCGTTTGTGGATATAACTTCGGTATAGAATTATTTTATAGAAATTTGATTTTCAATTGTTGTAGGGAAATGTATCTGAATTTTATAGGTGGTTAGGTTTTGGCCTTGCCTTAGATTTCTGGAAAATTATTTACGAAGGATTTTGGGGAAGTCCAAGATACTGACTTTGAACGAGTTTGAAGATTTTCTGAAGGTTGCCAAATTGTTGTATTATTTTTTTAATACTCCGTGAAAATTGTGGAGCATTTTGAAAGAGAATCCGGGAATTAAGTTCTAGATAATTTGAAAATGTTTGAAAATTTCGTAAATTTGCAAGTTATCTAGTATTGCCGGAAAATGGGGAGTTCATATTTTGGTGGATTCTCAAAATTTTCCGATTTAGTCGAACTTAGTCAAAAAATGTATCTTTTTCAGATTTCAGAATATTTTTTGAAAGATTTTTTATTTCAAGGGATGATAGTTGGACAACTTGACGAATTTTGAACAATTTTTGAGTACCCTTGGGAATTTCTGTAGGTTTTTGCAATTTTTTGGAGGGGGGGGGGGGATATTGCGTAACTAATATAAAAAATTTTAAATTCAAGTTATTAGGAAGGTGTTGAAATTACCTCAATCGTGATTGATTTTGCCATTTTTTTCGAAATCACCAACATGATACCCACATTTTCAGTTTGACGATCCACGCAATTTTAACGTTTTTTCAAAATAACTTTGAAGCTGAATGACATAAAATTTTTCATGTCATGAAATTCTCAAGTCCAGAAATGAATTCAGATTGATGATTTTTCAAGGAAAATTAATAAATAAAGAGTTTAAAATTTCGTTTCGTGTTCCGAAAACCACATTTTCCGAGATCACAATTATATTATGGATAAATACAATGAATTTTTGGAATAATATCTTTCGATTCACATTGTATGTAAACGAAAATGAATTTATATTCGTGGCCCACCATTTTCTTCACTTGCAGCTTCTGCATTAGAACGACCTGCAAGTTTATAATGTATCGTAAAAATACGTGCACCCCTTTTTCCAGTATATACATATATATGTACAGAAACATTATCAGGGTGTCGATCGGACCCGGAAAATGGGAGAAAACGGGAAGAGGACGGGAATTCGCTTTGACCTGGAAAAAACGGGGAAAAGTCCAGGAAAATCTGGATTGTCGTAAAAAACGGAGAATTTTCCAATTCGCGCAAAAAGCTTTTTTTATTGCTTTATTGACGATCGAAATTTTTTCAGACATTTCGTAATTTTAGAAATTCGCTGTGAAAATTTCGTTGCATGTTTGAAATTTTCGAAAAATACGGGATTTTCGACTATTTTTCGTAATTTTTCGTGTCTGGGGAAAAGTTTTTAAAATGTCTCGAACTATAATTAATTTTTATCAATTCACGGAATTTAAAAAAATGGATCAGAAGTCTCTAGAGTTTTGAGAATTTTGGATATTTTTAAGACTTTTGAACATTTTTGAATTTTTAGTGTACTTGCAAGAATTTGGAACTGTATTCAAATTCATGTAAAACTTCGTAAGTTTTAGTTGAATTTTCGAAATTCATACCAGGATTTAGTGAAATTTGTCGGAGTATTTTGGGACGGCAAATTTTTTCATAATTCGGATAATTTAGGGAACCTGGTGGGAGTTTTCGAATCAAAGAAAATTTTTTGGGTGGATTTTTGAAAATTATGTCGAATTTTGATATTGCTATTATTTTCTTGAAATCACGAATAATGAAAAATTTCAAAAAATACGTGCAAAAAGGGTATAGAGTCACATTTTCTGTCATTTTCTGCGTCAAAAACAAATTCCTGAAAAAATTCACCTCAATATGTACTAAATGCAAAATGACCGAGAATTTTAGAATCCCTGATCGATCGACACCCTGACTATCATAAGTTACCCATAACGAAGAAACTGGCGATTATTGACCCAACAATGACACAGTACAAACTCGTGAACTTCATTTTCCACTTATAATAAATTGTGTTATGCTCTTTGTACAGTAAACCACTCAAGAATGAATACTCACTCAACTTTGAACCGATAATAATAAATTATACTTCACTTTCCATTATACTGCGTCGTTCGCAAAAATTTTCAACTGCGCATATAGTGTGATTAGAAACATTATCAACAAACCGTTTCATAGATAATGCAAAATACTGAGGAAGTGTTAAAAAAGTAACGTTTTCGTTGATAACTTTCCAATACTGCAGAACTTTTAAAATGCGCATACATTTTTTTTCTATCCTATTTTTTTGGGGAGGGAGGGGTGGAGTTGGGAAATTTAATATATTTTTGCATTTTTGTTCTGTTCACTCACAATTAGTCGATTTTCATCTCGAGTTATAATTAACTGAGACAGTAATTTCCAAAGGTTGCAAAAAATGCGTGACAGTAATTCGTGACAATTGAACGACACGAACATCCGAGGAATTGCATTCTATCACTGCTTGAGTTGCCAATGTGGAACGTGTGTTAGGAATTTTCTCCTGAATTTCTTGTTTTACCAAAAGACAATTATTAATTTTGTGATTATTTTTAGTTTCTGAAGGCTTGGGAGCTTTTGTGAGCTTTTAAGATTTTTTTTTTTTTTTTATTAAATCGAAATGTAAAAAAGTTTTTATTACTCGTAAATCTTTTTGAAAATTCATGAGCATCTCCGCAAGTATTCGGTAATTTTAGGTAATTTATTGATAATTTTTGGTAATTCATCGAATGATAGTGCAAATTGAGAATTTTTCGAATTTCGCATAATTTCATTTTTTCTTTAACATTGATAAGAATAAATATGATTCAGTTCCAAAAAAGAAATTTTACAGTCTTAGCAATATCATCTTTACTGGCTCGTACTTTTTTCAGCCCATTTAGATTATACGAAAGAACGTAGGCATATCAGAATGTAAACACGAGGAAAGATAAAAGTTACTGTTTTAATTATTATCTGCGCAATCAAAATGTGTGAACACCATGTCGCTTTGAAAGCTTCAATTTTTACGTTTCAGAAAAATAAGTATACATCTACTAGGATAGAAAAATTGATTTCATCGCCACATTTACGTCAAAGCGTTTAATATTTCCAAAATTTTCAATTTGGTAGGTAATAAATATTGCTATTCCTCATAGAATATTTTGAAAGTGAAAAAACATACGAATGAGATTCGTTACGAAACCATAATAATTAGAAGCATTTTTTGTTCTCATTACATGCACAACACTCGGTTTTTTATGTAAAAGATGATTATATTTTCAATTTTTTCTTCAGTGCTGACAATGAGCAGTATAAAAAATGTATGATCACATGCCCATTATTCGATGCAGTAGTTGAATGGAATGATTCTAATGATCTTTCGAAGTATCTGATGATTTTTTGTTTACACATACTTTATTTATGAATCTTAGATTTTGTAGTATTGAGAACTTTGATGAAAATGATGATAATTGAAGATGGTTCAATCATTTTTTTCAGTTTTAATTGTTTACAGACAGATTTTGATATTCTTGAAGTTTTAATTTTCGAAATGAACAAATTGGAGTATTCATATTCGTATACAAATTTTCCAATTTGGTTAAATCATACAGAATTTGCTAATGTTCGAAGTTTTTGAATTTGAAACTCGTAAATTTTGATATTTTATATTTAAACATTGGTTTGTTCTTGAATAATCGAGATTCTAATGTCATCTAACGTTACATTACGAACTTATTACACTTTTCCCACAAATTCGAAATTCATTTCATCAACAGAAGCTAATTAGTTCGAAACTCTGATATCACTGCGTTACGCAACTGTCCTTTTCTCTCTCACGGGAGCAGTCGTTTGGTGAGAGAGAGAAAGCAATAGTATCATCGACTCCTGCTACTGCAGTCTACGTAACCAACTACAAAGCTTCAGATTCCTGAAGAATTATCAAAATGGTCATTAACTTTCGAAATCATCATCCGAAAAATCATCGACAGACAGTTATTTCCTACAGTATTTAAATTACTCCGATTTAATCAAATTTTTAAAAATCATTACTGCACGTTGATATGATAGAATCCGAAGTCCAATGATAACGAAATTCCGGGAAATAAAAACGTAAAAAAAAAAAAAAATCTGAAGTTTGTAAAAAAAAAGAAGTTGTCCAAAATTGGAAAAAAATCTATAAATTTCTTTAAATTCCAAACTTTCACGAAATATTCCCAAACTCGTCAACAAATTTGCACCTCTTTTCAAAACCCAGATTTTCCAAAATTTCCCGAATATGCAAAAAAAAAAAATTATTTCCCCCCCCCCCCCACTTTATGGCTCCCTACAATATACCCTGGCGGCATCGAAAAAACCAGTGATCGGTTTTTTACGGTTTTTTCTCGATTTTTTTCCAAATCGATTCCAAAAATGTTGTAAGAGTTCGAAAAATCGTAACATTTTCTCAAAAATGTTACAATTTCAAAATTGTTGAATGTTGGAAAATTCGTCGATTCCGAAAAATTCAAAAATTTCCCGAAATTCAGAACTGTGGAATACCTGATAGAAATTCAAAATTATCAACTTTATTCCGAAGAAACTCAAAATTGTGGAAATTCCAAAATTTCCGATACTTTAAAATTCGCGAATCGGGGACAATTTCGAGATATCTAAAAACCTCAGATTTCCGTTTTTCTCACAGTTCCTTTCAGCTCGATTTGCTGACATTCAGAATATTCAGATAGGTTTTCCAAAAAAACCGTTAAATTATCAGTCATGAGTTTTCTACATAGACTTTCCAGTTCATGGACGGCTACTTCTCCATAAGCCCCAGCAAGCGCTCGTGGTTAAACATCTGAAGCGAAAATAAGACTCTCGACGTAAAAC
>JAPYZK010001653.1:0-16727 GCA_030522785.1 Platygaster equestris | reverse complement strand
TTTTTTTCTCGCAAAAAACATTTTAATTGCTAGTTGAAACAAAAACTGACTGGGAACATCGAAAAACATTGAAAAACATAGATTTTTCTTTGAATCGACAACCCAGTGATGAAAATAAACGTTTTCAAATTAATAATGGTATTATGTTTAAATTTTGCAGGCTCATATAAATCTAGGGAAAAAAGGTTACCAAGTACCGAGAAGTGGAACGATCCAAGTGACGCTTTCGAATCCTCTGGGCACAGTCGTCAAAATGTTCGTCGTGCTCTACGATCTTTCCGACATGCCCGCGCGATCTCATACTTTTTTACGCCAGAGAACTCTGCGCGACAAAACGTTACGCTACCTCATTCATCTCAGGTAGATTTTTTATTACGCGTTAATTACGGATTTAGTCAAGAATAATGATTCTCTGTAGTTATCGGAAAAGTGAAAGTTTTTTCCACTGTTTTTTAAGAAAAAAGTGACCGACTTTTTCACTTGTGTAAAAAGCACATTTTTCTGTAGTAGTGGAATGAGTGACAGTTTTATTTTCTGTTTTTCGTGTAAAAAGTGACCGATTTTTTTTCTTTTGTAACATTTTTTCCATTACGGGAAAAAAATTTTTTTAAGTGAAAAATCGATTAGTGAAAGACTGCCATTTTTTCGAGAATTAGGTAAAAATAGTCACGGTGGAGAAGCTCTATTTTGAATTCATCAGTCCGTTTTTTCACCTTGTGGCATAATAATATAATATACTATTAAACGTTATAGAAAGTATAATTAATTAGAAAAGTGTAATAACTATTATTAAGTATTGCATTTTATTAATTAACATACTATAATTAATTGATTATTGTAAGTAAATTAAATTGAATAAAATCTTGATAAATTTTATTTTGTTATAAATTCGATTTCATGAAACTTTTATACAATGCGAATTTTTTATTGTAGAAACTCAAGAGAGCATTTTTTTTATAAAAATCCGAAATCTGCGAAAAAATGGAATTCGACATTTTTTATGGAAAAAACTATACATTTTTCATAATTTCATCAAAACCTACATAAGGTTGTTATTAAAAAAAGAATCAAGTTTTTTCACCTTGTAGCATAATATACTATTCAACGCTACAGAAAGTACAATAAATTAGAAAAGTGTAATAATTAGTATTAAGTATTGTATTTTATTAATTAAGATAGTATAACTGAGTATCGTAAGTAAATTAAACTAAATCAAATCTCAATAAATTTTATTTTTTTATAAATCCGATTTCATGAAACTTATAGAATGCGAATTTTTGATTATGGAAACTCCAGAAAGCATTTTTTCTTAAGAATCCGAAATCTCCGAAGAAATAAAATTACACATTTTTTATAAAATGGACTATAAATTTTTCATAATTAGTTGAGTATTGTAAGTAAATTAAACTAAATAAAATCTCAATACATTTTACTTTTTTACATATTCGATGTCATAAAACTTTTATAGAATGCGAATTTTTCATCACGGAAACTCAAGAAAGCATTTTTTCATAAAAATCCAAAATCTACGAAAAAAATTGAACCACACATTTTGTATAAAATAGACTATAAGTTTTTCATCATTTCATCAAAACCTACCTAATATTCTTATTAAAAACAACAATCACTAGGATAATTCAAATTCAGCAACAATAAACATTTTTCAAGATTCATTCATTCATTACAGATTCATGTCGGGTAAATCTGGGAGGATATACCTGCACACCGACATACGTATAATAATATGCCGAAAATCGGACGTGGACACGGCCTCCGACTTCGCCACGGAGCCGCCGAAGGAGCTCCGGAGCTACATCCATGGGCCCACGAACCCCAAATTCTCGCCGAGGTGCTGAGCCTCGTGGCTTTTCCCATGGGGTTGCTGTCAACCGCTCCGCCCGCCGAGTCCTCCCCACGTCTAGCGTTCTTTCCACAAGACCGAACAACAACAACTCCGAAGGACACGACCCAAGGACGCGGAAAAAAATGGGAAACAACGCGCACCTCCGATTATTTTCTCCCCCATGATCCCACACATTTCGCGATCGGTCCGATTTTTCGTTCCACTTGTACATCGCGACTTTTTTCGCGAATGAAGGAAATTTTTCGCGGAACGAAAGAAAAATTTGAAGCTTGTGGTTTTGGAAGGCTTGATGAATTTTCAAGCATTAGATGATCTCCGTAGACCGACGTTCTTGTAAATAATGGACATAGTCGTGGGATAAAACTGCCATGTATGTAGCACTTCGCGTATTACAAAAAATTGTCGAATATTTCGGAGTACTAGTGTAACGAGGGAAATCGTCCCTCCTCGACACTTACGAAGAGAACACATTTTCGTGTCCGTAGCACTGTGATGAATATTAATTGATAGGGAAACATGAAAAATTGAAGTAACGAGCTATAAAATGATTTTCGTAGATCATAGGCGTTCTAGTTTCGTATCGTAACGTCTTTGGCGCGTTTTCGATTGCGCCCGGTACTAACCGAACAATTCAGCTATAGATGTTGTTACGTTGATCGAAGAAGCGAAAAATCAATGAAATTGGCTTCGTATAATTTACTTCTTTCTCGCCGTTTATTTCAGTCGAAGCATGGAATGGAAAATGCGTTCCCTTTTTTTTGAAGATTTTATTTTACAAATGAAAACGAGCTTTAATTCCGAACAGAAAGATGTTCAGCTGTGAAAAGCAACGCGAAGGCAGTGAAGCAATACGCAGAGATGAAATTGTACATTGAGAATGTTATTTTTTTTGCAATTGGGGCTATCTGATTTTTGAGTTGCGGAAAACAAGGGGGAAGCAACGCGCGAATTGCCGAGGCGATATTTTCAACGACCAGGCGGAACGTGATGATTTTTGTGATTTGTAGTTTGGGTTTCGGGACGGTAAACAAGAGGATTATCGTGTGGTCGTCACTGCCATGCTGTACATAATCTCCAGCGTGATTTTCCGAGTTCGCCGCGCGTTCTTAGCGATGTCGATAAAACGCCAAATTATTTTTATAGCTCCCCCACCCCCCTCGTTTTTCTCTGAAAGTTCTGTATGTAAAAATCAAAATGAATATTTTAATAAACGAAATGTCAGATTAAAATGATCTTGTTATCGATTTTTTGTACTCCTTTTTTGCCTGAGAAAACTCCATCATGTTAAAATTCGAGCATGTGCGAAATTTGGAATTTTTACAAAATTTTCTGAAATATTTTAATTAACCTAATCTGATATTCAAGAAAAATACCTCCTCTGATTTCTGTACTGCTAAGAAATGACGAAATATTTCGAACATTTGTGTCTTCAACGAACCTAACCTAACCTGATACAAGTATCTCCTCTGATTTCTGTACTCTTGGTAAGAAATGACGAAATATTTCGAACATTTGTCTTCAACGAATCTAACCTAACCTAACCTGATACAAATATCTCCTCTGATTTCTGTACTCCTGGTAAGATATGACGAAATTTTTACATTTGCGTTGTTTTTTAACAGGAATAGAGAAATTGTCAGGGGGTATTTCTTACGTGGAGAAATATTATTGATTCAACGAATTTTTATATTTTCGTCGATTTTTTACCAGGAGTATAGAAGTTGTTAAGTGTTCGTTTTTCTTTCCAGATTCTACAAAATTTTGTGGGTTCTTGATCACGATGAAATCGGAGTGTGAGTAAATGACTATGAAATGAAAAAACCTTTATATTTCACAGATTTCGTGGAAAAAGTGTTGAAAAAACAAAAAACAAATGTAACATAACGTAAAATTTTACGCATTATATATTTGTGATACATAATATTTATACAGAAAATGTATAAAACCGGTTCAAAACAGTCTCCACAGTTATATTAACATGCGTTCTTGAAACACAATATTCCCAACAAAATACAATAATTTGTTTATAAATAATAGTTCGCATTTTTCAGTGACATCGAAATAGACATAAATATCGACGGATCCTAAACAACCGATGTCCCGCAAGTTTGGTGTCCTATGATTTTTAAAGCTTTTCCAAAAAAAATGTTTCGACAGTTGTTTAAATGCATTAATTCCTTACACATTTTCTCACGAAACAACTGAATGAAGCCCTAAATACATATTACGATTGTTAGTATGTACAATAATTATAATTAAATGATAATTCAAATAATAGCAAGGAAACGTAACGTCAAAAGTAACAAAAAAAGTGAAACTCAAGTTTTTGTTCGTAAAAAAAAAAACTTAAAATTGTTAGTATGTACAGTTGTTATCGTAATTCTACGCCTGATATTAATGAATCGATGAGATATTGTCAAGTACAGACAGATCCTACTCGAAATTGAATATTTCGATTCTATTGTCTTTATATTTGTGGCTAATGGAACTGAAAAATGTCTCAAAGAATAAATCATTATTATTTATTATGGGCTTTTTTTAAATGTTTCAATTGTATGTTTCAATTTTCAATAAATTTGAACAAGTAAAAAGGTATTTTTCGTACTAGGACCAAAAAACTAAAGCAATCAGTACAATTTTAAAGTGGAACACTTCATATAAAAAGTTATACAGGGAGTAAATCAAAAAATGTTCGCGGGCGAAAAAAATGTTTTTTTAAATCCCTAAGTTTTTTTGTAATTGTGATAGAATATCGAACATTGCAAAAAATTTTGAAATTCCTGGAATCGGAAATACGAATATTATTGAAATTTTCGAAGTTGAGAAATTTTTCAATTTTGACATATTCACGAATGTTTTGGGATTATAAATATTATAATTTTTGAAAGTTCCCAAAAATTTTTAAAATATAAAAATTCTTAACATTTCCAAAAATTGCAAAATCATCAAAACCTTCAGAATTGTCAAAATTGTTGAAATGTCTGAAATTAATAAGTTCTTTAAAAATTTATAATTTTCAAGATCCTCCGAATATCAAAAATTTTCAAATTCCTCAAAATGCTTTGAATTTTCCAAATCATAAAAATTAACAAAATTGTTCAAATTCAAAAAATTTCAAGAATACTCAAATTCCCGAAAACCTCTAAATTTAAAGTTGTTTTTCAGTCTCATTTTTTTCTCATCTTTCAGTCCACGAAGCCACACATATTTCCGCTATCTCAGCACATTCGTCAACTTCAACTTCCATTCATTCAACCTCAAAAAGACATGTCCGTTGAATAAAAGAATGTTCATTCGTGCGATATTATTGGTCGATGAAGCATGAAAAATTCGCCGTACAAATTCGCGATGAGCTTACAAAATAATCTTTACGTATTACAATGATATGGAGTCCAAAATTGTGTGAAATATTAAATCGCTAGCCTCAGAAAATTTGGATTGGAGGTAATTTCTAAGCAGCCTGAGATAAGTTTCATAAAAAGTACAAGTCATTCGATTCGCTTAAGAACTTGATTGGTGATATAAATTAAGTACGTATACAAAAAAGTAATAAATTACGTCTAATACTCAAAATACTCTCCAATTAAAAAAAAAAAAAAAAATAGCCATCAAATGTACGACTGGAATAATTATTTTTCTATTACAATAAAAAAACCAAGTACATGCTATTAAGTGGATCGTTTGAACTTGTACCATCATGAACCTGATCTTCATATTTTTTCATCGCAGGCCATAAGGTAGTGGCTCAGCCAATGTACACGCAGTAACGTAGAGTATGCCCAGAAACATGTTCAACCGGAAAGTCTGTTTTGGTACCCTCTGTATCGTTTGTGGGTTCCGGAACTGCTTCTCAATTTGAAACGCGTTTGGTAACGTTACCAGAGGTAGTACAAACCACAAGGAATACCTGCAACATTTACAATAATCGTTTTTAACACATAAATATCCCTCATAAAATTTCCAAACTCAACCAGAATCCAATCCCAATAATCACCTCAAGGTCAAAACCGCGAACATAACGTACGGGGTGAAAAGTAGAAACGCGTAGAGGATATGCGAGGCGGTGCGTCCAATGAGGATCGCCAAGGTGACGATTCCCGCCCTGTGGTCACTCTCGCGATCCCTCGTGTTGTTGCTGTGCAAAATGGCCTCGGTGTTGAGCGCCAAGGGTATCGCGTAATAAATTGTGCTCCAGGAAACGTAGCCCGTCTGGGCCATGAACGCGAAGACCACGGAGAGGGGGCCAAAAATGACCAATATGAGAACATCGCCGAGGGCGATATACTTGAACCCGATGCCACCGGTGTACAAAAAGGACAAAGAAAGACCACCGAAGTAAATTAAAGCGAGGTGCTCCATCTTCGCCGGGGAAAATACCGCGAGGACGACGAAGCCCAAGCACCCGGCTGCGTACAAAACGGCGCCGAGGGAGACGAGCTCGTCCTTGGACAAAAGTTGGTCCACGAGAATTCGGTCCTCGCTGTTGCGACTGTCGACGCCGACGATGTAGTCGAAGTACGTGTTGACGACGTTGCCGGCGCCGTGGACGCAGATGACGGTGAACAGGGTCAGTATCAGCGAGATCCAGCTGAAGTCAGAGAAACCAGTGAGGCGGTACGCGAGAGCCGAACCAAGCAAGGTTGGCATCAACGAGGCACTCAGCGACCATGGGCGCACGGCGAGGAAGTACGAGGAGAGCTTCATCAGGGGCGAGGTCTTCGGGGCCGACGAAGACGGCGTCGGGCTCGACGAGGACAACGCCGCTCCTCGCGTCTCGTTAATTACTCCATTGGACGCCATGGCGTAATCCCCTGAAACAAGTGAAATAGTAGATTTTGCAACCAGTGTGGTAATCATTTACATGGTTTATCAGCGTGATCGAACAAGTCATGTGAACTTGTTCTAGAGAAAACGAGCTTCGAAGATTCTGTAACGCATTTCTGATTTGCGGATAATTTGGTGAATATATCGGATATGCGTGAGTTTCGATGGAAAAAATTTGAAAATTCATAAGGTCTTTTAGAGAATACGAAATTTTTTGAAATGTTAGAAATTCTTTTAATTTCAAACAATTTTGAAAATTTTTACAAATCTGAAAAAATTAAAAATATTTGAAAATAAATATAAGCAAGAAGTTTGTAATTTTTTCAAGAAATTTTGAAAAACATGCAAATATGGGATGATTATGGAAAGTTTAAATTTCCTATTTCCTCAGTTTCTTTCAGCTCGATTCTTTCAGAGTTCTTATAGAGAGTTTGGCTATCCGGCGCATGTCTGATTGGCTGAATCCAAAGCTTGACCCAAAATGGCGGCTCCAATAAGAAGAAGCACTTCTGTGTACATGACGAATGTATGTGTGTGTACCGCCGCCATTTTGGGTCAAGCGATCGACACGTACATACTAACACAGTGCAGATGGCCAGACTCTCTATTTACAGTAACTCTAGATTCTTTGAAATTTAGGGGTTCCTAAGATCGGTTTCCCCCTCAAAAAAACGATAAAAAATTATTCATTAGTTTTCTACAGTTTTTTCCATTTTGCTAGCAGCTAGGGTTATCATAACAAACTGTGACAACATTTTTTTCCAGTAATTCAAAGTCTATTCAAACGGATGACAATTTAACTATCAAAAATTCTGTTTCCGGAAAAATTAAAAAACTGTTCCTCGACATTCTCCATTACAAATAAAACAAATTTCCTGGCTGTTTTCTGAAATTCTTATGAAAATATCCTTCTCAATAGAACCAAAATACATAATTTTTCTTCAATTCCAAAAATAATTTGCTACTTAAACCACATATAAAAAAAAATATAGTGCAATGAAAATTATTCGTAAAAAATATCAAAAGTTTATTTCGCACAATCTAGTAGACAAAAATCCAAAATCATTACCTCAAAATTGATATTTAATTACTAGGTTAGGTCCACAAGTTCATATTTTTTGATGTTCTGGCCAGTCAACTTCAGAAATATGATTCCATTAACACGGGCATTTCTCTTCGTCAGGTAGAATTCACGTTCCGATTCATTTATAAATATTTCACTGTCGCGGATATTTATGTAAAATTAATTAATAACTGCATTTTAGTTAATCTTGGTGACGTGAAGCTGTAGTGGAGTGAGGACAGGTGATCACACCGCGCATTGCCGCGCATTGCGCAATTGCGCATCCGCGGGTTACTCGCGATTTTTCTCCATCTCTTTTTATTTCCTGAAAAAAGACACAAACAAACATAACCGTATAAAAACCCTTTTGTCATTTTTTCTATAATAAGCTTCGAAAGTCGTTAATAAATTCAAAAAATCAAATAAAATTTATTAAATAATCACAATAGTTAATTACTCCTGTAATTGTTACAAGCTTAGTACTTTTATAAGTTACAACTTGTGTAAGTATTTCTATCTTCGTTTTTTTGTATTCTGTCGAAAGAGACACAAATGCTCTAAAGCTTATTCCGTAGATACTATCAGATTGAGATAAACAATTTTTGACAGTTCCATTCCAACTGACACGTCACTTTTTACTTGTGTTTTTTTGCCAATGTTATTTTAAATGTTTGTCGCCTGTGACTTTTTACTTGGAATATTACCCCTTTTCCCTCAGATTTCATAGTTCTCAGGTACGGAAAATCTCGTTCAAACACGAACCCTCGGCAATATTTTCCTTATGTTCTCAGTCCTGGACATAACCTCCCGCGTCTGTATACATCAGTAAATATTGTTTATAAAATATTGACACTTATTACGCTTGACAGATTTTGTGAATAAAAGACGTGAAAATAAATCATGGAGCAACCGTGTTACACGTTGATCAATGTCCCGATGGACTCGGAGCCGCTAAATGAGCTCCAGCTGAAAAAAGACCTTGAAAAGGGCGACATCAACACGAAGATCGAAGCCCTGAAGAAAACGATTTATTTAATCATGAGCGGCGAACGCTTGCCGGGGTTTTTGATGACGATCATCAGATTCGTTTTGCCTCTTCAAGATCACATGATCAAAAAAATGTTGCTGATATACTGGGAAATAGTGCCCAAAACTACGCCCGATGGCAAATTGCTCCAAGAGATGATCCTTGTTTGCGATGCTTACAGGAAGGACTTGCAGCACTCAAATGAGTTTGTCAGGGGATCGACTTTGAGGTATTTTCAAAGTTTGGGTACATGTTTTTAATAATGATAATAATAGTAATTGTCTTTATTCATAATTGTTTTCTTTACAAGTTTTGAAATTTTTCAACATTTACATTCCTTATACGTTATTATCCATATTTTTCGCTCGTCGTACAATTTTTTTCAATACAATTCTTTTCCGTGATTGTGGGAAGGTGCCAAGTTCTTTCATGTTATAACAGTTCTTTTTCCTGTACTATTTCCATGTTACAATTGTTATCCGTTTCAAAATCTTTTGTTATCTGTACAACCCTTTTTTTTGTTATCTGTCCCATCTTGCAATGGAAATTTTGAAGTCGCTCGCACCATGTTGGTCCCCCCCGTCCCCCTTTAGGTCTTTTCCGCTATATCTTTATCTTCCCTTCATCCCTCCGCGTCCAGGGGTTGGGGCAATATTCTATGGCCTTGACCCAGCGCTGCTTTCAACGACCTCCCCCCCCCCCCTGCATCACCTTCCTTTTTCGGATCTGTTCTCTTCTTCCCTTGAATCCTATTTGTCTTCCAGTCACGTGTCTCCAACCTTTTTACCACCATTTTTCCCGTTTTTCTGTTTTTACCCCTTCGATTTTCCATTTTTTCCCGTCGGTCACAAGCTCGAAATCACTGTTGGGAATCGGAGAATTTTTTCCGAGGAAATTTTCTCAGAAAAAATTTCCGACCCCGCCGGGATTCGAACCCGTGCCCTACAGACTGGTAGCCAGATGGCGTAACCACTGATCTACCAGTCCGCTCTCCTTAATATAGTATATAAACCAACTTTGATTTTCAAATATACAATTTTTTTTATTTAAATGTTCAAATTTTTGATTTCAATAATTCATAATGTTTTGATTTGAAGATGTTGATAATTTGTTTTTATTTTGTAATTATTCGAACAGTTATGAAATTTAAAATCGTCTGTCAATTTTAATGTTCTAAATTTGTAATCAGTATAATCCATTTCACAGATTCTTGTGCAAGCTGAAAGAACCAGAACTGCTGGAACCCCTGATGCCAACAATAACAGCTTGCCTGGAGCACCGGCACTCTTACGTTCGTCGTAATGCCGTGCTCGCGATCTTCACCATTTACAGGAACTTCGAATTCCTCATTCCCGACGCGCCAGAAGTGATCGCCGATTACTTGGAGGGTGAACAAGACATGTCTTGCAGAAGAAACGCATTCCTCATGCTGTTACACGCCAAACAAAGTCGAGCACTTGCTTATTTGACTGCATGCCTTGATCAGGTTCCAACTTTTGGAGACATCCTGCAACTCGTCATCGTCGAGCTGATTTACAAAGTATGGAAAATCTTCTGTTTTTTATAAAAGAAGAAAAAATAAGGAAAGATTTTCAGTACCATGTGATTTTGGTTGAAAAACAGTTTTCCTTATCTATAACCTTGATCCGAATGTATATAAAAATGGAAATTCAAATTTGCAGGTTTGTCTGGCGAATCCTTCAGAAAGAGCACGATTTATTAGATGCATTTACAGTTTACTCAACTCTCCGAGTGCAGCCGTTCGATACGAAGCTGCTGGAACTTTGGTCACTCTTTCAAGTGCTCCAACGGCGATAAAAGCCGCGGCTTCATGTTACATCGAATTGGTTGTCAAGGAAAGCGACAACAACGTGAAACTCATTGTTCTTGACAGATTAATCGCCATGAAGGAAAGTCCTTCCCATGAACGAGTTCTCCAAGATCTAGTTATGGACATTCTCAGAGTTTTAGGTGAGATATGTTCACATTGCGAATTTTGTTTGAATATTTTTTCCATTTTTGTGGAAAATTGAATCCAGAATGCGGATAACAAAATGTAAAAATCATTCTGCAGTATCTCCGGCTTTGGAAGTGCGCACAAAAACTTTAGCTCTGGCAATGGACCTCGTCACCAACAGAATTGCCGAAGAAATGGTACAACTTTTGAAAAAGGAAATTTTGAGAACTGCAGGCGGTGAGCACGAAGATGCTGGAAAATATCGTCAACTCCTCGTTCGCACTTTGCACGCGTGCTCTATAAAATTCCCCGACGTCGCGGCCACCATTATTCCAGTTCTCACGGACTTTTTGTCCGAAAACAACGAAGCCGCTGCGACCGATGTTCTTGTTTTCGTTCGCGAGGCGATTCAGAGATTCGAACATTTGCGACCTCTCATTATTGAGAAACTTCTCGAGGTTCGTATTACAATTTTCTATTAAAATATTTTCATTGTTGAAAACGTTTATTTATCACCGTGTTGTTGATTCAAAGAAAAATCCATGTTTTTCGATGTTCCCTGTCAGTTTTTGTTATTAATTGGCATTTAAAATGTTTTTTACGAGAAAAAAAAATCCGCCTAGCTGGGAATCGAACCCCAGGACCTCCCAATTTCATGTCGGGTGCTCTAACCAACTGAGCTACTTTGGATTCACTCGCAGAAAACATTTCACTTCAAGTCTGAAGTTACATTTATCTAACAAGAGACTGACATTATCACGAATTTTATTATCGGTCTACACTTGACTCGGTCCTGGGTTCGATTCCCGGCTTGGCGGATTCTTTTCTCGTCAAAAACATTTTAAATGCCAATTGATAACAAAAACTGACTGGGAACATCGAAAAACACGGATTTTTCTTTTAATTTTTATTTTAGCGACGCACGAAATTTGTCCGGATTTTGTAATTATGAGGTTTTTTGAGATATTTATGTGTTTCGGGATTTTTTTAGGTGTTTTTGCAAATACGTTCGGTAAAAGTGCACAGAGCCGCTTTGTGGATTCTGGGCGAGTATGCGACGTCGAAAGACGACATAGAAACAGTGATGAGCCGGGTCAGATCAGCGCTTGGCGAGTTGCCTTTGGTGGAAGCGGAAAATAAAAGACAAGCTGGCGATAAACCAGAAGACGATGAGAACACCCAATCGGCACCCTCGCAACTGTACACTTCTGATGGAACTTATGCGAGTCAGAGTGCTTTCAGCGCCACCACTTCGGGTATTTGATGATTTAGGATTTTTCCGATTTTACACTAAAGTTTGGAAATGTATCCGAATTGACGAATTTGTAACTTTGAATGGAATTCCTTATGATTGTAATTTTTTGAGTATAGAATTCTTGATTGTTAAATGAATGAGATATGATGTTCGAATTTTAAATGGAATTTTTGATTGTTTCAAACTGTTATGAAATTCTGAAACCTCAACTTTTTTGAAGGTTTAAGTTTCGTGACGTGATCTTCAGTGAATTGACGTGAATTTTAGGCAAAAAAGAAGAAAAACGCCCCCCTCTGGTGCAGTACATGATGGAAGGAGACTTTTTCATCGGAGCATCTTTGGCGACAACTTTGGCGAAATTGGCTCTGCGTTATAAGGGCTTGGAATCAAACGTCAAGAAAACCAATCGGTTGCAGGCAGAAGCGATGATGGTGATGACGAGCGTGTTGCAACTTGGTCGATCGGGCCTGCCATCCAAGGCCATGACCCACGACGACGCCGAGAGGTTGTCTTTGTGCCTTCGTGCCCTCGCGTGCCCGAATGAAGTCACTCAGCAAATTTTCCGCGAGGGCTGCCGCGAAGCTTTGGGTCGGATGCTCACAGCCAAAGCTGAGGAAGATTCTCAGAACCAGAAAGCTAAGGAAAAACCTGGACATGTAGTACAGGTACAATTTTTTTTTTACTACCTAAATTATAAATTTACCTGGTGAAGCCATCGGGAGTTTTGAAATTGTACGATCAATTTCAAACACGGAAAGCTTTTTACAGGTTTTTGTGAGTAGTAAATCCATGTCAGGGTTTTGCATGTTGAATTTCTTGATCCCCAAAACTGGTAGAAAACAACAGTTTACTGTATCACTCGAAAAATCTCATTTTTTAGGTCGACGACTCCATACAATTCCTGCAATTGTCCCGAGGTTCAGAATTAAACGGAGGTGCAGGGGACGTTTTCGAGCAGTCTTTGAGTGCTGCCGTAGTTGGTAGATCTGGAGGTGCGTCGGACGCTCCGACTCCTAACGCTCTTAGCAAAGTCACGCAACTCACAGGATTCTCCGATCCAGTTTATGCCGAAGCCCTTGTTCACGTAAATCAGTACGACATCGTCCTAGACGTTCTCATTGTCAATCAGACTGAAGACACTTTGCAAAACTGCACTCTGGAGTTGGCCACGATGGGTGACCTGAAACTCGTGGAGAGACCGCAGCCTATCGTCCTTGCTCCCCGCGATTTTGCCAGTATCAAGGCAAACGTGAAAGTTGCTTCGACGGAAAATGGCATCATTTTTGGAAATATTGGTTATTACTGTTTATTATTTTTTGAAGTCGAACACTTCATGTACGAAGTTATATAGGGGTAAAATGAAAATTTTTGCGGGAGCGAGCGGGATACAATTTTTAGGTGATATTCGAAATTTTCTTGAATTCTGGAATTGTTAAAAATGACTAAAATTATAAAAAGAGGTGAAATTTTCGAAATTTGACATATTTACAAATGTTTTCGGAACAACACAATTTTATATTTTTAAATTGCTGAAGTTTTCAGAATTCTGGAAATAGAATTTCAAAATTTTTGTCGAAATCTTCAAAATTTGATAATTGATCGAAATTTTTAGATCATTGAAATTTCCAAAATTTTTTTAATTTCCTAGAAGTTTCGCGATTTTTGGAATCTTTGACATTTTCAAGTTTATCGAAATTTTCAGAATTCTTAAAAATTCCCGAATTAAACAAATTTGAAATATTCTTACAATTTCAAGGAATCTCGAAATCTCCATAATTTGAAAAATTCTAGTTCGTGTTCTCAAAATTTTTGAAATTTGAAAGTTATAGATACTTCCAAAGTTATTAAAATTTTCAAGTCTCAAAATTTTATAAAATCTTGAAATTCTCAAAAGTTTCAAACATTTGTAAATCATCAAAATGTTCAAAATCTGCAAAGTTTTCAGCATTTTCCAAATTTTAAGAGTGATTAAAATTCACAGTCCACATTTTTAAATTCCCAAAAATCTCTGAATTCCATGATCGCATACACTGTTCCGCCTCTACCATGTGTCCCATAATACACACCTTTATATTTATTAAATCATAGTATTCCGGTAACAAATAGTAATGCTTTTAGTGTACGATGTCTTCGGCGCTGGTTCCGACAGAAGCGTCGTTGTCCTGAATGACATCCATATAGACATCATGGATTACATAGTTCCCGCAACCTGCACGGATGTCGAATTCCGCCAAATGTGGGCCGAATTCGAATGGGAAAATAAAGTCTCCGTCAACACGACACTGTCGGATTTGCGGGAGTACCTTGCCCATCTTCTTAAATCTACGAACATGCGGTGTTTGACACCCGAAAAGGTAAATATCGAATATTTGCCGTATTGTAATAAAAATTCCGAATTTACACTCAAATAAACTTTTTCTCAGGCTCTTTCTGGTCAATGTGGTTTCATGGCCGCGAATATGTACGCGAAATCGATATTCGGAGAAGACGCTTTAGCGAATCTGTCGCTCGAAAAACCGTTGAACAGGCTGGATGCCCCAGTGGTCGGACACATTCGAATCCGAGCAAAAAGTCAAGGGATGGCACTTTCGCTTGGAGACAAAATCAATTCCACTCAAAAGGGACCGCAAAGCAAAGTTGTTCAAGCTGCTTGAAAAAATTGGAAAATGCCGGTTATAGCGAAAGTTTGTACGGTAATGGCTGAGAAGTGCGATAGGTTTCGAGATGTTTATTGTTGTTATATTTTAATTTTTTAATATTGAGTTCATTGTACTTTAAACGTTAGTATTATCACGTCGAAGTAAATATTACCGATTTTTTGAATTTTTGAATAAAAGTTATGGTACTCTTTTTTCGAACAGGAGATGTGTATCGCGCAATATGAACGATTTCTTTATTCAGACAACTTTCATAAGAATAAATGGTTTATAAAAATCATTGATTTTGTTTCTAAAACGAAGACAAGAGGAAACTGGAAAAACAGTATGTCGATAAAATACATTTAATCCTTAATAATTTTGCACCATCTATATACATCAAAAATCTGTACATTCAACCTTGCAAAAACATTCTACTGTACATGTACCCCAAAGTTCGTTATGTCACCATATCGTTCGTTAGGAATTCATCTATAGACTTTTCACATATTACGTAACTCTCATTTTCTCGTCTTCATTTTAAATCATCTTTTTTACAAATTTATCGAACTCTGAAACAAAAAAAAAAATAATAATAATAAAACACGACAAATCGAAACACTCACTGGGAAAGATCAATAAAAAAGCAACATATAATATTTAAATGGCGCCCCAAACTTTCAAAAGATTTCCCCAATGACCGCCATTCGTTGTAAAAACGGCTGCGCTTGACAAGACATCATCTGGTAATTCAACATCAAACTAGAATTAACTGGATACAAATTCCTCTTCCTAATATTCTCCAGCATCACCTGGGGCTCGCTGATTTTCCTTCTACCCCTCCCAGTCACGAAATCACCCTGAGAGCCCTGCCTGGACTCATTCCCCTGAGGGATCTCATTCTTGACTTCAGCAAATGACCCTACATTCAAAGTGTCCTCATCCGCTCTATAAACCGCACCCACCGATTCCTTCACCCTGGTCCCATTCTCTTTCTTCCTCTCGAAAAAGGTCTCATTCGTCGTTCTCTCGATCTCCACCTTTAACTCCTCGCTCTCTTGGACCTTCTTCTCTTTCATCTCAGAGAGTTTCAAAATCTCCACCGGGTTTTCATCCCTGTGTCCTTTTTCGTCTTCCTGGTCATCCGGGAAAACCTCGTCGTCCTCATTTCTCTTCTGGTCCTGAGCCACGAATTTCCCCACGACGGAGCGCTTCTGAGAAAAAATACTCCTAGGTCGCCTACTGCAGCACCTGAGTGCTCCAGGGTCGATGGGATGAGCTTCGGTGTTGAAAACATAACCCCCGGCGTCAACAACGCATTCCCCCCATTGAGTCCGCACCACCTCCCCTTCCTGGCCGAGGTTGTGGATGAAGTTCTCCGGGTCGAAAAGCAGGTACAAGTACTTTGTGGTCTCGGCCAGGAAGAAGGACTCCATGCGATCGCCTTTCCTGTGATCGCGGACGTCGTTGATCGTGGCGTAGCCGCAGGGTGTTCTGGCGCTGTGCTGGAGGCTCCGGAGGATGTCGACGCCGACCTCGATGAGGTAAGGGTCCCCGGTGGCCCGGTAAAGGTACATAACGGACTCGACGAGTTCCGGTCGAAGAGGGTAGCTCTCGCGATTCGCCCCGGCTTCGGCCTGGGCGATGTTGTAGAACTCCGGGGTGAAGCCGAACTGTTTCCAAACGCGGTGGTAGTTGTGCAGTGACTTCATGGCGTCGCCGACCTCGCCGAAGAGGCTCAGCACCCCGGGCCAGTAAGCGTCTAGGGACTGGAACACCGGGAGAGTCACCTGGCCCTTGTTCATGGAGACCCAGAGGTGCCAATCTTCTTTGCGGATGTACTTCTCGATGGCGGCTTTATGCTCGTAAAACATCGTCGCGAGCACTGGATCTTGGAAGAGGAGCGTGCCCTTGGCCAGGTACTCGAAGTAGGAGTCGACGCCCGCGCCGATGCCCGAATCTTGGGCCGTCCAGTGGCCTGTGAGCACGTCCACGTGATTGCCAACGAGACCGATGTTGGACCTGAGTGAAGAAAATAACTGTCTTTAGTATTCGACGTCCCAACTAAAGTTCCTATAAATAGAGAGTTTGGCCATTCCGA
>JAPYZK010001652.1:0-16729 GCA_030522785.1 Platygaster equestris | reverse complement strand
TCCGACACATCGTTCCTCCCGCGTTCGGAAAAGATGTGAAAAAATTACCGCAATCGAGAATAAGGATAGTTTGTCAAAAAATCCCTACGAGTTTTCATCAGCTAAAATTTTGCTGTAATGAGCGTGAAGAAAATTCGGAGAATAGATAATAATAAGAAAATATAACGAATTTTTTCTTGTTTTCCTCCCATAATCATTGAGTTTTTTAATAGGACGAACGGTGCCGTTTTCGTGTACTTTTGTTCAAAATTTTGGGATAATTTGACGGCCTGCGAACACGCGCGTTTCGAGACCGTTAAATCTCCGATTGCTAAATGTCTTCCTTCGTTCGAAATTTTCGGACCATTTGACGGTCTACGAACGAGCGCGTCTCGAGCCCGTCAAATTTGCGTCCTTGCCCCGTACTTTCGGCCGTTCTCTTTTGGTTAGGAATGAACACCGTCCGTTGCCCGTGCGCAGCCCGTCAAATCTTTACCGGTATAGACCCCCTGACGCGATATCGCGTTCCTTGTTTTTTGGGTCTACATTTCGTGGGACCGAACGGGAACACACTGGACCGGAAGGCACCGCTTCGCGCTTCCGCAGCTTCATTGTACCTGTTCCTTTTGTGCTCGCGCTTATATTTTGCCTTTTTTTTCATTGCCCTCGCGTGCGCGATATTTTTTTTTTTTTTTTACTCCGAAGAGTATCGAACCTGTTATTTCGTATTTTGGCCGTATGCAACTGTTTATTTTCGGGTAAGAGAGTTTTAATGGGATTTTTTTCGGTTTTTGGAGGGGGTGAAATTTCGGTGCGGACAATTCAGGACAGATGGAAGGAAGTGTTGAAGTATTAGAATGAGGAAAATTTTCGGGTTTTTTTGTTTTGATTGATTTCGATGATAGAGGACATATTTTTGCAAGTTCTGGGATTTTTAGCATATTAGTCAAGATTGAAGAATTTCTGAATTTGAGCTTTTGTGACTGGGGGAATCGCGGAAAATTTCTATGGGAATTTTAATTTTAATAAATTTATAAATGTTGGATATTCTTGAAAATTCCAAAGATTTCAGCCCATTCGAATTATAAAAATTCAAAAATCAATCAATTATTACTCTGGCGATCTTCTAAAATTTAATTTATTTTTATTTGATTTAATTCTTATAAATTTGTTTTATTTTCACATCTCATTTTCCAAAAATTTTACATATTTTTATTACTTTCTTTTTCCAAAAATAAGATCGATGAATTTTTTTCAATTCTCCTCATATGCAAATGAATTTTTCCAGCGAAAGATCTTTTATCTCTACTTTTTTATTCATAGAATGTAAGAGTTGTGACTTTGGATGAACTTTTTTTAATTCATTCATTCTGTACGAACCAGGAAATGTAGATTTATTCAAATTACTCGCAAATGTGTAAAAAATTTACTGAGATTTTAAATCGGATATTCAGATTTGGACTAATTCCAAAGTTTTTTCGAAGTTCTGCTTTCATGGTTGTTCTAATTTTTTTAAACGATGCAGCAGTTTTCAACGGTTCGTTTTTTTTGTTCCGCTTATCGCATGCGCAAGATTTTTTTTGAGACACGGTTTTATTGAACCTGTAATTTCGTATTGAGGACATTATTACAACCGTTCATTTTCGGAGTTGTGACATTTGGCGGCGTTTTCATCGTTTTTGAAATTCGTATGTTTGTTACAATTTTTCATCGTTTCTTAAATAGTATTATCTTAGTTGATAATAGAGGTGTGATTATTAATTTTTCAATTTTTTTGAATTTATCATGATTTCTGACGAATAAATTACGTGTTATTTCATAATACATTCAAAAATTTTGAACACCCTAAACGGCAAAATATACATCCCTGATTAGTTGGACATAATGTAGTGTTAGGAAGACAAGTTTTGTAAGTTCTACCGTATAACTTTATTTTTCTGAGAAATAACACATTTACTTCGCGTTTATATTAATTTTTGCTCCCAAATGTACAAACGTACACGAAACTTGACTCTGCACTTTTGATCCCTTTTTTGGGCGATCGAAAAGATGCATTCGGTTCTTTATGTTTCGATAACGGTTCCGTCACGCATTTTTAAATTCGAAGGTGTAACAGTACGCTCGTACAACTTCATCGCTGAACCCTCGAAAGAATTCCGGGGGTAACGTTCTCTCACAAAGATCCACTTGACGTCCATGGAATATGGATACAAAACGCATCTTTCGGGAACGAAAAAAAACCTGTTTACCCCGTGATTGATAGAATATCTTTTCCCGGTTTTCCCAGGGAAGTTCATTGACTGCTGTAATGTTGCCCTTATTTTTTAGTTCTATTTTTCATATTAAAAAATAATTGCAAATTAATTTCTAGGCTAGATTTTAATGATTAATGTGATACGAGACTTTGAAATTCACCAACTTGGTTATGTTATCGTTCGTAAAATTGTTGAAAAGATTTTTGATACATATATTTTGATATTTTAAGAATTACTCCGTTGGCAAGTCTTTTGTCTTTGTAATTAACCCTTTATCAACAATAAGCCGTTGAATAATTGGACAATTTCGCTCGGTAAGCTTGTCTTAAGAGCGAATCACGTGCTTGCGCAATGATAGCGGTATTATGTAAAATTTGTGGAAAAACAACGAGCGCCGTTAAAAAGCGCAAGTCGCTAGACCAGGCTAGAAGAACTTTAGCGAACTCGCCTACTTGACCACGTTACCGAGGAATTGGGTATAATCCGCGCGCTTGATCGCGATCGCGTCTCTTATCGCCACTTTTTTTTACGCCGCAAGTCTCCGTTTGCACAATGCCCCGATCTGACTAGTTGCCAAACTCGGCAATTGCTCAGTTGGGATATTTTTGTAGACTTTGAAACCGTTGAAATGTGGGAACAGGAAATTTTTTGAAATTACTGATGTTTACCCTTACGGAAATTCCCCTCAACTTGAGGGTTATTTCGATCACTCGACTTAAGCGTTAACCCCCAACTTTCAAGGTTAACACTCAAGTTGAGAGGTCGAAATAACTATGAAAGTTGAAGGTTAACCCTCGAGTTGAGAGTTAAACCTTAAGTTAAGGGGAATTTCCGTAAAGGCAACCTATCACACACTGAGAGAAGATATATTTACTGTTAAGATACGAATATTTGGTTATGGTGAAATGAATATATATTTGCTACAAATTTATGAAATTTTAAATTTAATGTGACGTGTTGACAGTTGACAAATTTTTTCTAAATTCAAAGTTTGATATATTTGGGGCCAATTTATATTAATTTCGCCATAAGCAAATATACGTATATTAACAGTAAATATATCTTCTCTCAGTGCATGAACAGAGATCAAGGCCACACTCTGAAATTTTGAGGGAGCACGTATTCATATTAAAAAAAAAATTTTTTTTTTTCAATAATTATTTACGAATTAATTCTTCAGAGTTTGACAGCATCATTCATAATTTTATTTTTATAATATTTGTCAGAAATGAGTAAAAGTGTGCTCGAAATTTCGAAATAATTTTTCACGTTCTCAGAGAATTGCTTAAAATGTATGAACAGGTAATTAAAATATATTCGTTCGAATTCGATATTTTATGATTATTGTAGTATTATTTTATACATTAATATTGTTTTATATCATTCTATTTTAATAATAATATCTAATATTATTCTAATTCTCATATTGTTAGTTATTTTCCAAGGTTCTAAGTCAGTTCTGGAATTTCGAAAGTTACGGAGATATCTGCAGTCGAAATTTGACTAGTCCCATGATTCTATTAAATTTGAAATTCTTAGACTCCAGTTTTGAGGGTTTTTCTCTGACCAGTCAGTAGCTGTAATCTGTAACCATTGTTTTCTCTTATCAGTTGTTGGAAATGTTGAAATATTATTTAGAAATTGAGACAAATTCTCTTCGAATCATTATCGAAATTGCTTAAGGAGGGGGATGGGGTTCTGTTGACGCTATTAGTATTACGGCATTGGTACTGCAATTATGTTTAATGGTAATTTCAAGTACTTGAAAGTTACTTGTTGACACCTCGGATTCAATGGTAGATTTTTTTTTTTTTTTTTTTTTTTTTTTTTGATAAAAAAACGCATAAAAAGTACACAACTAAGCTGCGAGAGTACAAAACAATTACGTAGACTAATTAAAGTTTTTTTCTTCGCCAATGTTAGTTTCTTTTCTTCGCGTCAAAGATTGATATAATAAACATTTGATCAGAAACCACAAATAATGTATAATTTTATTGTTGTTCATATCATGGATCGAAACTATGTTTATCGCATTTTAAATTAATTCTGAAATTTAATATGTTCATTATTTCCACGAACTTGAGTTAAATACAAGCTTGACTTTCTGCATGAATAAATAATTCGCCACGAAAATACAATTCATCTAATCGTTATAATATTATACTCGTGTACAAAAAACTGTTCCATGGTTTCTAATCATCGAGGTTAACGTTCTGTGTACTTTAAATTGTTTATTTATAATCTGGAAATGTATTTGAAATATTCATCAACGCTTTGTCCCAAATGACATTTATTTTTGTTAAATACTACAATAATGGTGTTGAATAATTGATAATTGTTTTTTATCTATTTTATTTAGTCGTTAATCAAATCATGTTTCGAATTAATTTTGATGTATTGTTATCAACCAGAACGATTATTCATATTTTTAAAATTCTGAACACCTCATTCTGACACGTTGTTTAACTTGTCCTTTTTTACGTAAAAATATCACTTACACGAAAATTATAGTGTATGGTGAATCGTACTCAATCGTACGAGTCTTTATTGTCACCTAATTTACAAATTCCTCACTAATATCGTTCTCATATCGAAAACTACTTCTTAATTCGTTCCACCGCACGTTTAGTAGCCAAGTACCTGTCTGCAAACGTACAACCTTCAACCCAAAACCTTTCAAGGTTCCATAGTCTCTTAACTATCCCTAAAAAATTCGAACCCATCAGTGATGGTGTTTTTCATTCCTGAAAACGATCGAAATTCACCTTGGGAAATCACTGTTAATGTGTCAAATCGTCCTAAGAAGCATATACTAGCGATAACATGAAGTTCTGTATTTTTTAAAAAGTTATCAATCAAAGTATCGATTTTGTCAAAACAAGTTTCCTCCAATTTCTACGTGTTTTTTGAAAATCTTCAAAACATTTTAAAAAATCATCCAAGCTTGTACGAAGTCTGGGATTAAAGGGGTTGGGACATGAACAAATTTTTGAATTCATCTGATGGAGGCTTGGAAAATAAAAAATAATAATCAACGCGTACTTTTACTTTCCTCATTTTTTTCAAATTAAAGGCGATACAGCGATTTTTTAAGTAATTTCTAATGCGAAATTGATATTTTTTTTTTCAACACAGTATCTGTTTTTAGTGACTAATATATGAAATACAAGTGTTTTTACAATAACTTTTAACATCATGTCCCAACCTTAATGTAATCAAACAATACTGATCTTTGGAAAATCACAAAAATTCTCAAAAATGATCTATACACAAATTTCAAAAAATTGTCCCTTATGACACTTCAGGAGGGGTGGGGGAGGTCCACCGATAACGACTGATCGAAATAGTTAAATTCCGATTAATAGAGCCGTCAGTTCCGGTTTGAATTAATTTCGGAGCCTGATTGTACGTATAATCCGTCGTTAAAAAGCGGTGTACGCTCGTACTTCCGCACGTGAGGTCGCGCGCGGCGTAGGTACACTTGCGTGAGTACAAGTTCAAGAACAATGGACGTCACGATCTGTAATGAACGATTTTGCCAGTCGGCGTCGTCGTATTGTGGCGCGCTGTGCCACTGACCCAGAAACACACTTGGTCGTACACACTATGCTGCCGCCGAGCGATGCTATGTCGCGCTGCCTCGACTATGCCTTTAATACCCGTATACACATCGCAACCTCACAATGGATGATATATCATCTTTGATGTGCGTGCATTTATTACGCCGGGTGAAAAGCGTCTTTCGCGGTTTCCCCCATCGAAGCCATTTTTTCAACTATTTTGATTAATCCGACTAGAGATTTCCTTATGCATGCGCGGAGAAAAGTGTGAAACAATATTGGTTTATTAACGTGAAATTTATATCACAGGATAATATTTAGATATCGCATCAATATATTATACGTCAGCAATCGAATTTTTGCGATTTTCAAAGATGCTGATGCTGCAACAATATTTTATTGATGAGACAAATCTTACCGGATCTTTGTACTCACATTAACGTTAATTTTAACACTGCACATTTTTGATTGATTATAGTCATTTTACCTTCTACATTTTTCCATGTTTTATGGTTCATTGACGAAGCGACGTTTTTTTATTCTTCAATTTCGTACGTTTAGCCTTGTTTCCAAGTTTTTTTTCTCACTCTTTGCTCATTGCAGCTTCGAAGCATAACACGAAACCATCTCGCGTAACGAGGCTCTTTGGGAAAGGGTTTTTACCAGTTTTGTGCTATTTCGTGTTTGCCTTAAATTTTAAACGTGAAATCGCAGTACAACGTAAACGTTGAGTTCATTATGACGCGAGACTTATTTGCCTATGAATTTTGGAAATTTGTGAAATGAAAAAAAATTTTTTTTTTCCAACTGATCAACATTTAATTGATCATTTTCGAGTTTCATATTTCAAGGAACTATCAAAAATTATTATTGTACTATTTCGAAAATGGAACAGTGAAACTCTTCCTTGCAATGGTTTTAGGGAAAATCTAGAAATTTTACATTTTTGTTCTAAATTGCCTTAAATTTCGAATTATGTTTATTAACTTCAGGAAATTCGTTTTTCACGAACCTTCAAAGATTTTTCTCAAATATATAAAAATTTTAACGACCATCCTGACACATAGGAAAAATTTTTCACACTTTTTACGATTTTATAATTTTTCGTTACGATCACAAATCAGCTCATTAATTTTCCCGAAAAATAACGGTGATAGTAACCAATTTACTTTTTTCCGTAACAGTTTCAACTCCATTATAATTCTCTGTTCAGCTCAAATTTTAATAGTACCCGCATCAAAGATACAGAAAATCGTTAATCACCCGACATCGGTACGTTTAGTCCACTTGTTATTTCCAACCCGAATTCTTCAAATTGTCACCGTTTTTTATCAGTCATGACTGATAAGGGGTCCGAGGTAACAGTCGAGTCGCGGCGATAATGACTCGGCTGTAGTAGCTGGGAATCCACGATGTCATCTTCCATTGTACATGTAAATTGAATTTCTATTAAAAGGGGCATGGCTCGCTCGAACGGCGAGCAACATCAAAGAAATATCAAATATAATTATCTCTGTATAACAGTAACTACATGCGCCACTCACTCTCCATCTCGATTAGCCCACTTGGGAAACAGGACAAAACTGACGGTGCGGAGTAAGGTGGGAGGATTCGCTCGACTTCCATTTTAAAATCGAGACGTCGGAAAACGGGGCGAACAAATTTTGCGAAATTTCGTTTTCGGGGTTCAAAATATCAAAATTAAGATTTCGTCCGTTAAAATTATTATTTTTACAATATTCATTCATCCCAAATGTGATGATATAAATGAGGGATGACATTTTACGTATTTTCGAAAATTTTGAAGTTTACGAAAAATAGGAAAAAAATTTGAACCGTTGAAAATTTTTTAAATTTTGGAGAAGAATGTGAATTTTTGCATTTCATGAATGAAAATTTTAAGTATTTGATGTTCGATTATTAGACGATTTCTAAAAATTCTGTGAAATTGAAAAATAACAAATTAAAATTCTAAAATAACTACCTATATTAAAAATGATGAAAAAGGATCAACTAGTTAATATTCTGAATTAATTAATCGGTTTTGTATCAATTTTTTATTTTAAGGACTCAAAAATTGAAAAAAAATTCAAATTATACCGAAATTTTTAAAACGTTAAAAATAACGATAATTTAAGAAATATTTTTCATATAACCCAATCATAATTATACCTAAACAATTTGCACTCCCCACATAATATTTTTTAAAAACTTTTTCCATTACATACTACGAATTGAATTTACGTCTTACAGTATGAAATATTCATTCATCCGAAATATGATGATATGTGAATGAAGGATGACATTTTACGTATTTTCGAAAATTTTGAAATTTACGAAAAATACGTAAAAAATTCAAACCGTTGAAAATTTTTTAAATTTTGGACAAGAATGTGAATTTTTTGCATTTCATGAAATACAATTTTAAGTACTTGATATTCGATTATTAGATGATTTTTAAAGATTCGGTGGAATTCAAAAATAACAAATTGAAATTCAAAAATAACTATTAAACTTATGAAAAAGGGTCAACTAGTTAATACTCTGAATTAATGAATCGGTTTTATATCAATTTTTTATTTGAACTACCCAAAAATTAAAAAAAAACATTCAAATTCTAACGAAATTCCAAAACGTTAGAAATAACAATAATTTAAGAAATATTTTTCATATAATCCAATCATAATTATACCTAAACAATTTACACTCCCCGCATGATATTTTTTTAAAACTTTTTCCATTACTATGAATTGAATTTACGTCTTACAGTATGAAACGCGAATCTGAAAAAATCCTTACATATTATTATTTGAATAACAACGTGAGAAATTTTGCTCATGTTACCAAAAAGCCATCGATCATTGTTCCACGTTTATAGACCGCACTACCGTTACGAACACGCGCAAAAAATTAATGGAAAAGGGAAAATATTTCGGCCACGAAAAATTTGGAACACGTCCACAATTTTGATAACTGGAATACTGGACAAATTCTTCAGGAAATGGTATTCGTAATGAAAATCGGAAAAATCTTTATTTGTTATATTTTATAATATCATAACATTCCTGGGACCGTTGAATCGATGTATGTCAAATAGATAATGATCAAGTGGAAATCGATAGTGTGTCTCGGGCGAAAATTCGAATTCACCGTGGTACGACAAGGCGAAAATTTCCGTTACTTTTCTGGAGGAATTTTAGGAGCAAAAGTGAATGTGAACGTGAATGGTTTTGCTGTAGTTTGGTGATAAAAATGGGCCGTGTCGAAATCGTTTTGAATTTTGAAAGTTTCACAAGTTACAAAATTCAGAAATTATAATTCGCAAAAATAGTTGAAAGATGCAAATAGGTAGGAGTTGTTCAAATCGTTGAAATTCGACAAATTTTGGAAAACAATCGTTTCAACTGCAATTTGTAAAAAATTCAGAAGTTTGAGATTAGCAGAATTTTTGGTAACCTCACATTTTCCGAAATTACTGAAGATTGCGAAAGCTCGAAAAAATTTTTCAAATTTCATAAATTTTGAGGATGTATCCCACGTTTCGCAGATTTCCCAAAAAATTATCGTAATGTCAATTATTTCAATATGAAACTGTCGCCATCCAAAAGTTACAAAAATCCATATTGCTCAAAATTTCGAAAAATTCTAAAGTCGTCCAAAATATCAAGCCCCAAAAAATTGAATCACACTCAAGGGAAATTATCCTCGATCATCATTATAGTCGTTCCTGGCGGTTCTTTAATGACCCGAAAAAATTCAGGCATCTCAGTTTGGACCAGGAACATTCAAACAACGCGTAAAAACTAATTTTGTCCGTCTTCGAAGTCGGGCACGATCTTACTTAACGCGCCGTGTTAACTGTTAACGCGTCCGCGCGCGCCGGACCCGGCGTACAAATAATTGTGGCCCGGTTATGAATTCCGGTTACGCAGCCGAGCGTCTTTTTCCAAAATTGGGATAGGACCAGTTCGTGAGGCTCGGCGCTACCCAAATCCGAAACCTGCTTCGACATTGTCGAATGCCACCGGGGTGTCCTCATTTTTTCGACGGGGCCCCTCGCGAGTGCGGGGCCTACAATTTTACCGATTCCGCGCGCGTACCCGGCCCATGGAAAGTGCTCGCTACATGCGCGACACATGTCGCTACTCCCATACGTGACAATCATTCGCCTCCGATGTATGCGGCATATTATTTTTATGATATATGAGGGCTTTTTACATGGCGTGAGAGCGATTAATTATGGGGGATTAAAATTGAGGGGAATTAAAAGAGGGGAGTTTTTCGTGGACCCAAAAAGTCATGTTCTGGACCATGGACTTACTGTTGGGAAAAGTGAGTGGATTTTCAGAATTTTATTTCATTTTATTAATTTTGAAAATTGGGCCGGGTCCCTAGTGATTTTGGTTTTTATACAAACCTCATAGAAAATTTTTATAAAAATTTTTATAAGGTCGGTTTAATAAAAGTTTTATAAAATTTGCATTTTTTATAAAAAAAATTTTTTTATAAAAATTTTTTTTCGGAATTTTTAAAACTATGGAAAAATTTTTCCAAACTTTTTCGGATCATTTTGCTGATGTATATACCATTTTTCATCATTTTATGAGGCTCTAGCTCAAATTTCGTTTCGAAAGAAATTAAACAACTTTTTGGAGGCAATGGGATTTGAACTTGCGATTTTTGCATCAGAAATGCAATAGTCAACTTTCTTGTCCATCAAATCTATGTCAATAATTGAAAATAAACATCCAAATTATTTGGATGTTTATTTTCAATTTGAGTTGAAGAATTTTCAAATCCTATAAAATCATATGTTTTTACGTTTTATAATTGCTGAAAAACGTTATGAACATGATTTTTTATTCCCTTGTGTAATAAAAACGTATCAAATATGACTATAAGAGAAATTCCTTATGTCAGTAAAGTTTTTTTCATAAAAATACGAAACTTTTCATAAAAATCGTGTTTTTTTCATAAAAATAAAGGATTCATAAGAAAATTTGGAGGCTTTTAATTGTTTTTATAAAAAAACAGATGAATTGTATGAAAATTTTGACAGATTTTATAAAAAAAATGTTTGTTATAAAGTTTTTATAAAACCACTTTACAAAAATCGAAAATTGTGTACAACTTTTATAAAATTGACCTCATAAAAAACCAAATTCTTGTAAATAATCTACTTATTTTATAAAAATTTTGCCTGTTTTTATAAAAACTACAATCACTAGGGGTAGTAAACTTTCGTAGATTTTTAACAATATTGGTCAGTGACGAATTGTGAAAAACTTGAAAATTATTAGAAGGATAATTTACAATTGACAACTCCAATTTCTGAAGAGTTCGAGAATTCTGATGCTTTTCTTTATCACATTGTTTAAATTTACAGGTTAAAAAGAATTTCGTCAGTTTGTGGGTATCTTAAACAATTTCTCAATAGTTCATTAATTAACTTCCTTATTTACAAATAAAAAATTAAACTCAAATTTTAGGTTATTTTGAGAACATTTTCAAATTCCTAAGTTCTAGCATTTACTTTAAATTTTGAATCATTTTTAGAATATTAGGAAATTTGCCCAATTTTTTAATAAATAGTAAAAATTTTCCAGTTCTGCGCTTTTCTTTGAAGAGTGAAGAACTGGAGGATCTCGAGATTTTATGCCATACTGTTTCCAAATAAAATGGGTAATTAGGAAAATGCGATTCGATGGGAAATGTTGTAAGAAAAATAACGAGGGATGACCCGAGCGCGAATATCTAAAATGTTGCGAAAAACGCGCTCGCGATTCCGTTACACTTACGTGCATCTTGGTTGCGCAAACGGCGCGCACGCGTTTAATAATTAACTTCCTTTTCGTAATTACCCAATGCCGTCCGCAAGACAATCAATTAACGCGACGGTGAGAGTGTTTTTGAGGTGAAAATCCACTGCTGGAGGATTTTTTTTTCTTTAGAGAATTTTTATTCTACGAAGATCGGGTTTACTCTACATTGAGAGAAATTTCCGTACACTTCCTATTGTTCATATTCATCTTGGTTCATTGAGCATATTTTGGCTCATAAATGTAAGATAATTTTATATGCATAAAATGAATACCTCACAAGCTATGAAAAAAGTAAGTTCTATCTCGAAGTGAAATCTATCGATTTAGTTTGTATATTCTGGTGGGCAAAATTTCGATGGAATTTTTCAAGAATTCAGGGGGGGGGGGTAATTATTTTTAAAAACATTCGCAGAGCAAGTGAAAAATTGATTTTTCTTTTTTTAAGGTGACATTAAATGTAACGAGTTTTCTAGTACTGGATGTTCTTGCCATTTGTGATGCTTATTTTTTTTAACGTCGATTGTAATTTGGTTGAAGTCTGAATGCGATCATTCATCATATGCGTAACTGAAGCGTGGTACTATCACCTGAAATGGTTCATTTGCTCTGTAGCTGAGAAAGTAAATAATTCGATGAAAAGTGGGATCGTGAATGAAGAAAATTCGATTAGAAAATGCGTAGGAAGGAATTAACATGGTTTTCGAGTTGAATCGTTTTTTATATTCTATAAATAACGGCACTGGAAAATAAGCACACGATTCTGACTTCATTTCACAGATCTCGGAATTTTAGACGATGAAAGTTAAATCATGCAATTTTGAGAATGATTTTGTGAAAAATGCTTGGAATAGAATTTTGGGAATTATGAATTTCAAGTTTCAAAATTTTCGGATTTGGCAGTTTCTGAATTTAAACATTTATAATTCAAAAGAATTTGCTCAACTTTCAAATATCGAATTTCCAAATTCAACTTTTACAGTGTTCAAAATTTTAAGTTGTCTATCATTGAACTTCAATTTAAAAATAAAATTCCATGCTTCAATCTGTGACGTTCAATTTTGTTATTTTCTCAGTACATTTTTGAATTGCAAGCTACTTGATTTGCGTTTATTCGAATTTCTTCAATTTTCCGAATTTCGGAATTAAATTTTCCAAATGTTGAAACTGCTGTATTTTCGAATGTTTAAATCCCCAACATTAAACATTCATCTCTTAAAATTAAAAATCGTATACACGCGTGTATTCAATTCAAAAATTTACAAATTCTTCAAACTCTCTCCTCTGCTTGACGAATCAATCACTCAATATCATCAACAATACGAGACCACGGTGAATGCGTAAAATCCAAAATGAAATAGCTGTATACATCACAACCCAAATTCGCTTCCGCGTCACTTTAACAAGACCTCAAAAAAGCCAAGAAAATAAATTACCCAACATAAACAACCTCCAATCTCGATTCTTTCCAAATTTCAATCTCCACACAATCCGGAAAATCGCGGCAAACATTTGTCCAAAGATTTTTCACGCAGCAAACGCACCGAAACCCCTAGAAATGCACGAACGAAATAACGCGTCCAAATATTGTGCCACCGAAAATTCGCCACGCTCGGTCACGTTTTTGACGCGTAACATCCCCCCCCCCCCCCCCCTCCCCTTTTAGAAAAATTACCCCAAGTCCCAAAACACCGACTTCGAAGTCCCGATTTACGAATTTATCGGCGTAACTAACAAACCGCGTTCCTCGATTCGGGGTCCTGAGTGCCGGGGGGCACAGGACCCATAACAAGGCGCAAATAATTCAAAAAGCCGCACCTTAGGAATTGCTTAGAAATTTTCGACCAATCCCGGTTGTTTCAGAGGTGCATTTTTCTCGGGAAGTGGCGGGGGACGACGCAGGGGCCCCCGTAAATATAAAGTGCAGGTTTTTCCTGTCGACACCGCGCGTGGATTTATGCGCCGACGAAGAATAGAAAAAACCTGCCGGAATGGGCCCTTTTTTCTAGCCCCGGCATTTTATCTTGTGGGCGCTAAAATTTACGGTGGTTTTCGGTTTTCATGGGGCCTTACGATAATTCCGTTTTTATGGGCACCGCGGATTCGGCCGGACCGATGCACTTTGGTCATTTTCGATGCCACCTTGGCGGTTACGGAATTTTTTTTTAACGTTTCTTTCATTTAAGGAGCAGGGAAAAATTGAAAAAAGGATAAATTCAAGTTTTTGGAAAATACCCTCTGAATTTTCAAGCATTTTCTGCAATAAATAAATGATTGGAGAGTAATGAAGTCTATCTAAATTAAAAGAGAAAAACATTAATTAAAGTGTTTCTGGAATTGTCTTTTCACAATTTATATAATATAGCTGGATCAAATTATGTAAATATTTTGCAGGCACTTTGGTTCTATTTAACGTTGGAATTTTTCAATTCGTTATTAGTTATTCTTACGGAAAGAAAAATAGTGGACTTCGTGTTTTTAATTAAGGAGCGGACCAACGGATTTTTTTATTTTCTGCGGCAGCGAAGTGTGTCGATCGTTAGAGCATCAGTATAATCCACGAAAGAAATAAAATCGGCAAAAAACGGTCACGATCCCGTGAAAAAACGTGCCAAATGAGGTCGATGAGTCCCAGATTCGGGACAAGGCTGCGCGAATCGGAAAATGTAACGCGGGAGGGTCGTAAAATTATCGTTGTCGCGCTTTCATCGCGGAAACGGATTGGCTTTTGTATCCTTAAGATCGTTAATTACTCCGGTAATCGTGTATTCTATAAAAACTCGGTCGTTTTATCGTTATTCGCGGGTAATAAAAGTCGTTGCAGGTAAATGCTCCAATAGTGAAACTCAGGCGGAGCTGCAACTTTGAATTTTTATTGTACTTGATGGTTTTTGCGGACATTAGTGTTCATTGAACTAAAAATATTATGTAGAGCAGTTCACGTGGCATTTAGAATTTTATACAATTTTTAGTTGGGTGGAATTTCAGAATTTTGTAAAGTTCACGAAAAAATTAGTTTTTGAAAATTTGGAAAAGGATAGGTTTTTTTAATTATTTCGAAGAATTTTATTTCATTTTAGTGTAATCTGTTAGGTTTATTATAATTTCTTCCCAATTCAGGAGAATTTTAATTTTCCTAAAATTCTGGACGTTTTTCGACAACTTTGAACGTTTTGTCGCCTTTTTTGAAAAATGATGCGGAATTTCCCCCGAACCGTCATCTGCAGCGCTTCCCTTCTATTGAACCTATTAAACTCCCATTCCTAATCCCCATGTTTACCATCGTCTCATCCTGCGATTGCCACCTTCATTTTTCACCACTCGAGTCTTCAGTCCATTAACCCTTGAAATATTTTCCGTGAACTCCCTTGATCCACGTCATCGCTTCTGCTCGGCTCCACTGTTTCGATCATTAGCAAGGAATCTCCGGAAGGAGATGCCGAGCAACTCGTCACATTTCGGCCCCGAAAAACCGCCCCGAACGATAAATCAATCTTCTGCAACGCGACTTTTGACCTTGCACTTCCTGACAAAATGTCGCCTTTTCTCACGTAATTTTCCGAGTCTCCAATTTTTTCTCAAGCGAATTTTTCATTGGTACCAGGCGTCTGAAGTAACGCCGAAAATTGCGATCGTTTTCATAAAGGGCCCGACTTTTCGCTCGTCTGGCGCACATGTGTGTTTTGGGGCCCGTTTTTGGAAATGGAGATGATATATTTTCGTGATCTAGAGTGGTAGGATTTTTGTAAGACTTTTGGGTTGTGTTTTTGAAGGGTTTGGAGCAGTTTCGTGGGAAGAAACGTTTTTCGGGAGTCGTGGATTTTTTAGATTGCCAAAGAGTGGAATTTCAGTTACTTTTAATGATATGTTTACTGATTCGAAAATCTCTGCATTAAATTTGAAAAATATGCGGAAATTCGATGAATTCTGTTTAATTTTCGTCAATATCAATAAATTTTCATAAATGTCTCCAAATTTTCGTAATTATTGGAAATTTTTGAAAAGTAAGTTTGTTGAAAAAAATTAAGTATATATGCAGCCATTTTTCTGATCCTTAGAATGTTCCAAAAATTTTTTGATATTCGATAAACTTCAGAAAGTAAATGTTCATTTTTTTTCTAATTTTTGTGAACTTGAAGTAATGATTCGAAATTCCAAAGTTTTTCAAATTTTTCGAATTATAACCTCTTCTTACTTCCCCTTCTTTCCTGATTTACATGAAAAATGATGCCCCTGGAAAAAAAGACAGAACCAGATCGAGACACACATCATATCTCAGGGAAAAAAGGGGCGAACAGAAGTGGCCGATAAATTTAAGCGGATTCGTCGAAGTTCCAAATAAAGATGCGTCCCGAGCTTGCGAAGCGTCGCCGGTTTTTGTCGCAAGGGCGAATTTTAGAATTCTCAAATATGAGCGTTCGGCCGAAGCGGTAACCGGAGTCATAGGGCCCAAAAGGGCAATATAAAGACCATGGCGGGGCAGTATAAAAGACCCCTCAATTTTCGGCTCCGTAACGGTGTACGAAAATAAGTGCTCCTGGACCGAGGATAATTTAAAGGGTCCAGGGAAGCTCATAAATCCAAGTGACGTTGCCTACCTTAAGTAATAATGTCAAAATATTTAGTGATGGGTTTTGGAATACCGGAAAAAGCATTTTATGAACCTGCTACCGCATAATCGAGCGCTTTTTGTGCCCTCGGAATCAAAATGTCGCATTCCAGCGTCATCGGAAGCGTAATAGAGTATTTTTGCAATGGTGAAAGATCAAGCGATAAAGATTTTCTTTAGACCAATTCAGAAGATTGATAAATCTGATATTTTTGTGAAGGATTCGCTTTATTTTTCAACATTCTGAGCTTTCTGTGTTATTTTTGAGAAATTTTGCGAATTTCGACAAATGTTTGAGAATTTTCAAAAATTTGTTGATAAAACAACCTTTTGCATTTTGGTTGAATTTCATAACTTACAGGGATTTTCTCTGAAATTTAACAAACCTTTCGAGAATATCTGAAAATTTGCCACGACTTCCTAAGAATTTGAGTAATTTTGTAAAATTCCCAAAAATTGTAGATGATACCCAAAATTCCTAAAATCGAAGAAAAATGATTAAAGGGG
>JAPYZK010001651.1:0-28167 GCA_030522785.1 Platygaster equestris | reverse complement strand
TCAGTGCACATTATTATTATCATTTCATAACTTTTCATGAATTTCAAACAAGATTTTGAATCTTATCGATGACTATCGTAAAAGATGCGAATTTTCGATGTATCGATTATTTTTCGAAATTATTGGTACAACCTTGAAAATTGCAATAATTTTGACGACAACACTTCATTTTTGACGATCACTGCAATTTTTCGAGAAATTTAGAACTTTTGAGTTGGAGAATTTTTTTTCTCTTTTAAAACGGTTCTGATATTTTGAAAAACATTTGTAGGTTTTGAGAATTTCATGAGTTTTTGAGACAGTATTTTAAAAGTTTTTATTTGTCATAAATTTTGTGTTATCCAAAAATCTGTCAATTTTCGTTTATTCAGATATTTCTCAGTTTTTGATAATTTTCAAAAAATTGTTTGAAATTCAGAAAAATGTACGAATATTTTCCAATGTTTTCAGAAACCTTTTCGAATTTTCCCAAACTTTCCGAATTCAAAATTTTGAGAGAATTTAAATTCAGTAGTTTTCGAAAACAATCTCTCATAAAAATTTTCACTAATCTTCACCATCGATGATAGTGAAAATTCATCACATATTCAATGGTTTTTATAGCAGATAATCTCGAGAAACTGGAAATTCGAGTACAAAAATCCACATGATCCAAATCTAGAAATCTGACGTTTCAATTTCTTCGAGCGAAGATTTACTCAATTTGAGTGAAAATCCTGCAAATCAAGATCGGGCTCGTATTTCACTCAAAAATGAGTGAAATTCCACTCGTTTCACAGTGATATTTTCCCTAAAAAAATGACTGTAATTTTATCATGTTTTTCAAAGTGAAATATGAGTCTAAAAGTAGCCAGATTTCACTCATTCTAGTAAAATTTGCACTCAAGTTTGATTACAGAATTTCCGCATGAATTAAGTGAATTTTCACTTATATACAATACATTTAGAAAGTTTCCAGAGATTCTGTACACATTAAATCGAAAATTATCCCTATGATCTCAAAAAATTCTATGGAATACTTATAGAAATTTGCGAAATTCTCATGAAATTCCAAAATTCTTCGTGAAAATATCGTTTTTCATAAGGTGACCTCATAAAGCCCTTAGAATGAGTCCATACTTGAATCTTCATAGTCTCCCAATTCATTCCAAGAAACTGTATGAACAAGTAATTTTTCATTAAAAAAAATTCAGGAGCTTAGAGTCAACAAAAGCTCCCTCCACATTTCATCGAAAACAATCATAAAATGTTCACCAATGAACAGTAGCAAGACATTCTTCAGAAGCAGGACGTATGGTACCCAGCCCCGGAGAAATCGATGTTTTGAATGCTCTCCTCGTGAAAAATCAGGGTTTCAGTCGAGTCATGCTCGATGAAAATTAGAAGTATCGCGCGCTGGATCGACACTCGAGGCTCTTGGCCAACGTAGTTAAATACCCCGACATTTATCCACGACGATCCGAGGCGGTTGAATCGTGCCACTCATTATTAGCCGTTATTACGTATCGCCGAGCTTGAGGGGCGTTTCGTCATTACCGTCCTACTCCCGCGTTTCTTGCCAATGCGGCTCATGCTGAAAACCATAATGCCCGCGCGCATTGTGACACGTGCAATCCAATGGGCGAGCGGAAGCGCGCGATTACCATGTCCGGGATAGCTGCGAGGGTGACCGGACGAAACGTTTCCACGCTCCGCTGCAACACATTTTTACACGTGAGCGAAAAATACCCCGGGCTCCCGAGGATGCGTTTGATGGATTGGCGAAATTTTTCGATTCTGTCGCTCTTTTAGTTCGAAATCGGTACATCATGGTCAAAGTTGAAAAAGCGACCGATTTTGGATGAGCATGAGAACAGTTACGTGGATTATTTTTCTATAGTTCGAAAAAATGGAATTTTTTTCCAACTAGTGAAAATATAATTTGTTTTTTACTCAAGCGAAAAAATCGGTCACTTTTTACACGCGAAACTTTCATTTTTTCGAGAATAATTATTGCATAAAAAGACACGTGATATTCATAAAAACGTCTATCGAGGCTGGAGGCTCTCGCTGCGATATTTCTTGAAAATTCGGATCGTCCCACGCAGTTTCGCGATGCAACGCGCTCGTCTCTCGCGGGTCCCGTAGGAGTACGTGGGTAACTCGGTGGGCCCCGCTCATGCCCACGCGATTTTCGTCCTCGGCGCATCGATCGCGCCGACGCGATACGTCGGGGGGGCCCGATTTAGCCCAAGCTCGGCCAATGTTACGGGCAATTTACTCGCGAAATGAGTTACAAAACGTCCGAGCTCTATCTGCTCATCAGCCACTTCCTCTTCCTTCGCCGAGCAAATAGACGCATAACCATTAAGAGTGGAAAAAGAGTTATTGTTCGCCGGACCCTATTATGCGAATTATTCGTAACGCGCGTTTATCCGGGTCACCCTCGTAATTGCCGGGATTTGTTTTTTTTTTTATCTCCTTGCGCTTTTTCACGCATGCCCCTGCTTTATGTATTTATTCGCGAAATTGGCCCGAAGGCTGGGGCAACGCGAGCGTGACACGTGGGAATTTCGCAACCCCCGAGATCGTACTGAAAATCGTCGCAGGGCGAGTTTTCACGCTCTGCGACGCGCGTCATATATTGTGCGCTTCCGGGGGAATATCCGTTAAATCTTGACTTGTTGCATGGCTCGTTGGTTACCTGGTTTTTGAGGTGTTTTGACGCTTTTGCGAGGTTGTCGAGAGGTAATTGGATTAGGGGGTGGGCAGAGGCGAGAGACAAGGATTATTATTTGATGATCATTACAGTACCCAAACATGTTTTTAACAAATTGTGAACTTTTCTTCAAGTCGCTTTAATTTTGAAAAATCGATAGGAGACGAGACAGTTCACAAAGTACTTATGAGAACTCGATGAAGTGTGTACACTCCACAAAAAAATTTGTACACAAAAAAACAATTTTGAAGAGCCCCTAAAATTGAATTAATTCCAAACAAATTAAGCCACTTTTCGAAAATAAGAAAAATATATTCGGTTTTTTACAATCTGTATGAATGTATGAAAAATCCTGGGAAATTTTGAGAAGTTATTGAGATTTTCTGAAATTTTGGTAATTTCATACATTTTAAAGAATCTCGATAACTTTCCAAAATTTTCTAAGGTTTTTCGAAAAACTCAATTTTCCAAAAATTCTTTTCTTCGATTCGTTCAATTTATTCTCACATAGAATTCTAAAAATGCTTAGCAGTGATAAAAAAGTTACAGAAAAATGTGAAAACTTTACAAAATATTTTAGGAACAGAAGAACCCTGGAAATACTGAAAAATTCGGATTTTCTAAAATTACTATAGAACAATGTGACACAATTTTTATCTAGGGAAAGGAGATAGGGTTACTCCATCCGATATTCCTTCCTCCCCACTCTTTTCATCGCCATTTTTTTGTTGACGCCAAACGAAGGCAAAGTAAAAGTCGATCAGATTATTCTCAGAAATCCTTTTGCGAGTAATGAATTGGCCAATGGATTATTGTCGGTAGAAAGAGATTTGCCGATTGTATCACGGTCGCAATTCGGTCCCAAGTATTTAAAAAGCAGTAAAAGACATACAATGGTTCCGCGCAATAACGAGTCCGTCTCGCTATTGGACAGGAAATTGCTCGGCAGCCTAATTGTGGCTCATTTTGCAGCCTTCTACGGTTCGACGGGGAAACAATCTATCTTAACTTCCTTACGTTGCTTCCAATTTTTATTCTTGAATTTTTGTCACTTTCTTGGGAACTTCTACGGATTTGAAACTGTTGAAGTTTTAATGTCTTCTTGGTGTCCTTTCTTTCGAATATTCGGAATCATAATGTTTAGTCAGTCGTTACAGAAATGAAATTTCGACATATTCGATCTCGAAAACGTAAAACTCTTCATTCTGTCGGGGTTTTCCCACCCTTCGCAATGTAAGTCGAAAAATTGGAAAATTCAAAGCAGTTTCTTGAGTGTATATTATTTTTCGTTGGATTTAAAAAAATTTGCTCCGTCGATTTTCTCCACTTCTTTTGAATTCCCGAAGAATCTTGAATCTAAAATTGGATAAAAAAATAATTTCTCCACCGAGACAACGAAATTATTCAGCTTCGCTCTGTACATTCCGTTTGTCTGCGACTCGCGAAACAACCTGTGTGTTCGAGTTGAGAAAAAGGGTTTTTGAAATTGCCTTAGGAATTTTTTCGAGTCTCGGAGCTGTAGAGTGGGTTTTTTCGGGATAAAAAGTCGTAGACATGAGGGAAAAGAGGCTTTGTGGTGAAGAGCACGGAAGTCTCTCGCGTCTATGGGCGTATTAACATGACGAGCCAGCGCCGCGAGACCGGACTCCGAAGTGCTGTTGTATCTCTTGTATAATAACTGTGAAGTGACGTTGCGGCGTCCATATCGACGAGCCGCGACGATTCCGTGCCTTGTTCGATCGACGAAGCATCGGCTCCGACACTTGTTATCACGTTAAATACACAAATCCCCGCTGTCCCCGGGATCCCCGGGTTTCTTCCTCGTTCGGTTTTCTTTTTTCATCGATGACAGAATAATTTACGGTTGCAAGAGGGGGGCAATAGTATTAATTACGCTCTCCCCCCCCCCCCCCCGCCGCCCGGCATTAATATCTATTCATATTCCCAAGATTTTCGAGCCAGCATTTGTAAACTCCAAAAATTATAATGTTTAATTCTGTAGTTTGTAAGGTTTGATATTTTGAAATCGAAGAGTTTTTCTATACGACTCGGAATTTCTAGTCCCAAGTCGTAAAATATGCAAGCTTTTCAAAAATTTTCAATACTTTCCATTGATGAATGAAATTTGTAAAAATGCACAGTTTTTAATTAAATTCAAATGTGTATGAATTTCCTCATTTTCAGAGTCGAAATTTTCCAACTCCAACGTTTTTTAAATTTTGATAGTGAAATTTAAAATTTTTGTAATTTCTTATCTTTTGCATCATCCTTGCAATTCTCAGTTTTTTTATTCTAATTCAAAAATTAATAAGTTTAAATAAGTTAGAGATACAGACTTTAGAATTTTCTGTAATGGTGAATTGGAATTTGATTTCGGAATGTCTTAAAATTTATTCTCGAAATTTGTAATTTCAATTATATTTGAGACTTGGGTCGAATTAATTGTCATCATTCTCAAAATGCACACTTTATTTTTTGTCCGTCGAGAATTTTTGTGAAATCGAGTGAAAAAAACAAATTCTATATAAATATCAAATAATCTATTGCGTAATCAATGACATCAGAAAAAAGTAAATATTTTGATGAAGAAAAATTGTTAAATTTCTTGAACGTAGGTTTAAACAATTTTTTGTAATGTTTATATGTAAAAAACAAAAAGAAAGCGAGTCCAAGTAAAACGATTCAGACGATGATTTGTTGAATGTTTTTTGACATTCCCATTGTTTCACGAAAATTTTCCGTAAATGAATTACGACACATTGCCTTTTTTTTACGTACTCGGGAGGATTCAGTTGCGATAATTTTACGAATGATTTTTGACATTTGTACGGTTTTACCGAATGGCCTATTCTTTATTATCTCCCTTTGTTTTTTTTACACTCTCGGAATCGTAGTTTTGACAGATTTCGAAGGTCACGCGAAGATAGTATGTTTCGAGAAATCGTGAGTTGTTGAACGAATGTATTCATTTGCCCTACGGTCGTAAGAGAGGTATAGTGGCTTCGATTTACATGCAATTCACGAAGTCCTCGCCGACGCGCTCGCGGTTCGAAGTTAACGTGTAGGTACGCGAAGTCTTACATTTTCGACGACGAGGTCAAAGCGAAAGATTTTATATTTTTTCAACCAAGTAAACACATTTTCAAGTGTGTACTTTTTCCACTGTTGTCGTTTTTCGAGCGCACTTTTCCTACGTTGTAGGATAAAGTGACGAAGTTCGCAACTTTTGGAAAAATTATTTTTCCACTGGTTAAGAAGCGTACGTAATAATTTGTGCTTATTTTGATGTGAATATTCTGTAGGTCCCTATCTAGCGAGTGTGGAGTAAATTTGTTTTCCGCAATTTTGAAATAAGCATTGGAAAATTACGCAAGTTTTCGAGAGAGATTGCAGGAATAGGTCGATAATTTGTGAACTCCTAAACAATTTTCATGTGTTTTGATGATAACTGAAAATGCTCGAATTTTTTGAAACTTACCGAATATAGACGCAAATTTCAAAAACGTAAGAATTTTTTTGAAAATTTTGTACAATTTCTGCAAAATTTTGACACACCCGTGACAGTGGGTGTCAAAAAATTGAAAAAAATATGACATTTTCGAAATTCTACAACAAAAATCAAAGCGTATCGAGAAATAAGAGAAACTTTGTGATGAGCACCAATTTAGTTATTTTAAAAAATCCAGTATTTTGAAATCTAGAGATTTGTTCATCACGTATCACATAATCCACCCTTTCCATGTGAAACCCTAAACCAGTTCAGACGAGTGAGCACTAATCAACATATGGTATTTTTCGATTTCCTAGTCAGTTCGTTTTTTATTATTAAATCTGTCGAAGTTTCGATTTCAATTCGAAATCCTTTTCAAGACCTGTATAATATACAAACAATTTACAGTTAGTTTTAAACAATTAAATTCGTCGATGGATTGAAGATTCAGAAATTACTTACGTTAGGTTAGGTAAGTAATTTCTGAATCTTTAATCCATCGACGAATTTAATTGTTTAAAACTAACTGTAAATCGTTTGTATATACAGGTGTTAAAAAGGATTTCGAATTGAAATCGAAACGTCGACAAATTTAATAATAAAAAACAAATTGACTGGGAAATCGAAAAATACCATATATTGATTATACATTACCCAGTGACCAATTAACAACAAATTTTAGATTGAGCCCTAGCTTTTTTCGTGAAAAAAAAAAACTAACCGCCAGGAAAATTAAAAGAAGCTCATCAGTTTATCAGAAATTATCAATCGATTTTCGAAATTTCACCTTCGGAAATCCAGAAATGTCGAAAAAAAACTCACATCTTCGGTAATCATCTTCCACCACTAAGAATCTAGAAATATCGACAAATTAGAAAAAGTCATTTTCCGAACTCTATTATTTCAGATTTTAGAGATTTATTCATCACTCATCACATAATTCGCCCTTCCCATGTGAAGCCCTTAACCTATTTCACTTTTTCTTCTGTCTTCAGCAAATATTATCAATTCCCATATCAGAAAACAAAACAACTTCAAAATCCTTCGAAATCTCTCCGAAATTTCGTACATTCCCCACAAACGATCGTCTCTATTCCAGACGATTCGTTCATATAGTTTCAATTCTCGTTACCCAATCCCATAGGCGACACCGGAATTTCGCGTAAGATCGTGACCGCTCTATCAATTAGTTTTTCTCGCGCGACGCGCGAGAATGATTCGCTCGCGGAATAAAAGTGATCGGGGCGAAGGGGGTAAAAAATGTTAGTCACGTTGGATACGGCAAGAAACGTAATAATCAACGTGAAAGGAAGAAGATAACACGACAATCGTGGATGGATGCAAGGCGAAGAAGAAGTTGAAAGCAACGCGTGCCGGCGCGACCGGCTGGGCGGAGGCCGGCGCTGCCGGATCGTCCGCGGTGCCGCGATACTTACCTACCACGTAATACACATATACCTTCTTGCGGCGTACCGTTACTTTACGCTGTCCCGTAGGCAGCGACCATCTGCCCCCTGTGACCAGCGGCTCTTCCATCGCCGACCGAAAACCCGAGCGCTAATAGCTATTTGCTCGGGGCACGCGCGTTTCCTGGGGCAAGGATCTGACTCGATCGTTATCAGTTTCTTTTTGCGGGGGAAAATATAGCCGATTCGAGGTTTAAGTACGAGGAAACAGGAATCGAAGAATCTCCAGTTTTGATCGCAGGATTTAACAGTTGATCTTTCATCAGTTGAAGTTGTCAACAATACTTCGAAATACTGCAAAATTTTCCAAGGTTCGTCAAATTCTTAAAAATTATCAATTTCGCAAACTTGGAACAATCCCAGAAAAATGTATCATCTTACACCCATTTATAGCTCTCATATGTGGACTTGTCTGACCATACATGAAAAAAATCGTTGGTTAGTTCTCCACACCGCCAGTCGTTTCGAGCAGATTTTCCGAAGCGAATGATCCGGCTCGAAGGATCACTTCATTGCCTGTAAATCGATTTAGTTTCGAAAAGCCGTGCGGTTACGTTCGATTCCGCGGCTCGCGAGCGGCGGAGTTACGTCTCTCGAAAGGTCAACAGCTTCTCTGGCTAGATGTGTCTGGTAAAGCGCGAGCGGGCCGAGAGCTAAGGCGAAGTTCATACGGGATTAAGCCCCCCGATGTCGGTTATCTCACATTTTCCGAAGCGCGGGTTTCTGCAATCGACACGGCTTAGAAGCTACTAATGGTATATGTGCCCCGGTGAAAGAGGCGCGACGTTGCGAAATAAAGGTCGATAATTAAAGAGATCGACCGCGCTAGGCCACCCGTGGGATTATGTCTCGGGGAGAAGAATATCGATCTTTTCGTTTTTTGAAATTCTGACGGAATTGATTTTTTTTTCTCTTTTGGTGACAGTGGTCCGTTTATTAGGTGTATGAAGTGTGTTGATTGAAAATGATGACGTTATTATTTACTTCACAGTATCTTCATTCGACTGGTTTTATTTTTGAGATCTGAGTTTTTCTTGTTTGAAATGTTTGCTTCATTCTCTCAGAATCGTAAGAAATAGGAAAGGGAGGGATGCAATTAAATACTATACTTGAATTTTTATATCTAAAAATATAAATTTTCACCGTATGGTGAGAATTTCTATATTTTCGAGTTCATATATTTTAACTATATGCACTACAAGTATCTCAAAAATATAGTAACAACTATCACACACTATATATAATTACAACTATGTACTGAAATTTCGACGCGAAAATCGGCCAAAAGCGGCGAACGAACAACCGTCTTATCTGGACCCGAGACGATATTACGAGACTCGTTTATGATCGATAAAGACGCATTCGAAAGTCGATACGAAACACGGACAAATATGAAATTCAATGCAAACACGAGACGTTTTTATCGAGCGACATCGCGATTTTCCTTTCATTAGTACTAATTGGATGAATGCTCTGGCTGAAATCATTAAGTTGAAAATTGTGCTCCCAAACTCGATAAAGCGCGATTAGGTCAGCGTAACGGTACATTTATCAGCATCATAGAATTGATCCTATGCCCCTTCCATATGTATATGCGTATTACAAGAGAAACGAGTGCGAAACGCATGCCTCGGAGGTTGCTTCGTGGCTCTTTCGAAGAGCTGGGAATTAATCAAGGAGTTAAATGCTTGGCTTGTTCGCTTGATTATTCGCTTTTTTGCAAAATAGGATAGCCGTAAAGATGGGGATATAATCACGGTTCCGTTAAATTAATTGGCCGATATTTTATTGAGTGGACGAAAATTTTCTTCCAGGTGGAAGGTCGATCAGTGTTCAATTTTCCGAGTTTTTAACGTGTTATCAGTGATCAGTCGTGTTAATTCGTTTTTCTAGTCGATTCGTTATCGTTTATTTTGTCGACGTTTCGACAGAATAAGTTAAAACAGCAAATACTCGTCATTTTTGGAGTGTTATCAGATCAGTGGAATATCTAATGCAGGTCGATTTTTCGTTATTTATAAACGAGCACGTTAGGGATGGTTTTTAGGTGTGACAGGCTCTAATAAAATTGAAGAACACCATAGAATATTTTAACCTTACACTTTTCTCGTTGGATTGCGAAAGGGCTAGTTTTCTTGGTTTTTTCCCCTCGTTTTTGCTGATTTCATTGTAGTATTTCCTGAAAAATGCGGAATAGTTGTATCCCTCTTGAGCGTCTTTGTTTCATAAGTAACGAACGCGCTCGGTCACGTTAGAAAGTCAGTCAAGGCATGGCACGGCTTGAAACGGCATGGTCTTTGCCGACTCGAGAAGCAGATAGGTTAGTACTCCGCATCTCATTCGCTTCTCCGGGTTTGCACGCCGCAGATACCAATCTTGTTTCTTGACCTATATCCGCCTTTGCATCCTTGCGCAACCGCGCGAAAGGCGTATTTGAAAATTCACCCTAATTGCCCCGCTCCGTACCCCCCTTTACTCTCTTTTGCCGCGGTGGATCTTCCGAGGACGTGTGGGAGTGCATCGAAAATTGGTTGGGGTGAACGTTTTTTAGGGGTATCTTTGAGTTTTTTCGGTGGATTATTCGATGGAGTTTTCAGGGTTTGGTTAGTTTTGAGGTTAGTGAGCTTTTTATTTGAGTTTAAGGGATTATGATTTTTCAAGGTGGAAATTGAGAGATTTGAAAACTTTCGGAAATCGGGAGTCAGAATTTTGAATCGTAAATATTATAAATCTTTCGTGACAAAATTTTTACTTCAGGAATGATAGAAAAAGTTAAATTGTATTATACGAGGTTGGAAATTTGACAAAGAACTTTTAAATTTGAAAAATATTTTATTTGATACTTTTGATATTTGAAAAATTTGGAAATTCAGACTTGCGAATTCGGATATTTGAAAACTTTCGGAAATCGAAAATTAAAATTTTGAATTTTGAATATTATGAATGTTCCGTGAAGAAATTTCGACTTCATCAATGATGAAGGAAAAAAATCTATTTATGAGTTTGAATTCGATAATTTTGGATTTGGGAAACTTGGAAATTTGAACTCGAGAATTAGAGATAATCGACCGATGCGAGGATTGGATCGAAATTTGTTAACTTTCGAATTTCGATTCGAACACAAATAACAAATCTGAAGAATTTCAGATTCTCAAAGTTTGGAATTTATAATATGAAAATTCAAAAATCAATCGCGTAACCTCGAATTTCGAGCCAGTACCTACAATATTCAAAAAATGCCATAGTTTAAGTAAGAACAGTGAACGCTAGAAAATACAAAAATTCAGAAACTCACGTAATATCCAAGTATGAACCTAAAAATTCAGACTCCCATTTCTGCACCATCGCTCAGACATTAATTCCTCGCGCACATAATATTCGAGCCAACGTCATTGCTCGATTTTAAATGCAGAAAAACTTTCGAATTACCCCGCACGTCCTTAAAAGTCGAATTTTTCGACGGTGGAGAAGAAAAAAGAGTTTCTCTCGCCCACGAGAGTTCGATCGATCGCGTTTTCTTCTTTCGTGGGGCCCGCTTTCTTGGGCCCCGTCGAAGATCCCTCGGGCAATTCAGCGCCGACTTGTGCTTGATAAGAACCTCGGAGTTTGGCGGATTATCCGCGCAAACACGTAAAACCGAGGCCCACGACAAACATTTTAATCTCCGAATGTGACATTGAGATATAGCCGCGATTCCGCACGAATAGCACCCCAGCCCTGTCTTCGCTTGTCGCTCGCGATAACGATCGTGAACTAATACCAAACTCTACATCATCCCACGCCACTAATTACTCATTATTTTGCGACGCCGGCTTTTCGAGGCGATTTATTGGGTTTTGTCATATTAGAAACTACGATTAAAATTTCGAAACTGGGACGACTATCTGCAAATTTCGCTAGATGAATTTGGGACTACTAATCAATTTGCAGTATGATCAATGAAAAAATGTAAGTCAAATAATTTAGAAATCATTGAGTACGAAAGCTCCTGAATTTGGATTTGAAAAATCTTGCAAAGCTCGAAAAATATAATTCTAATGTTAGAGTTCAAAAGCTTCCAATTTGAACTGAAAAATTTACATTTGGTTATATGATAGGCATCATAAATACCGAGACAGCATAAAATCCATTCCTGTACAAATTTTTCAGCGCAAAAAATCTTGTTCCGCTATTGATTAAATTCACACGAATTGATTCGATCGAAAAGCACCTTCATGCGTCACGCGCGAGCGCAAATCATCGTTATCAATTTCTTTTCATACCCCGGTTTTTTCCCGACTCCTGGAACGGGACGATCGATGGTTATAGTGGGCGTAGGCTTTCTCCGTAATAACGAGGACCACACCAAGTCCGGCGCAATGCCAACATGCCCCGACATTTTCGTTAATCATAATAATCCAACGGCCGGTGTGCACGTTGAATTTGAAATTGTAATCGAAATCACGGGTTTCGCGCATCGCCATTTCGCCGCTCTTTTTTTTCCCCGTCAAATAAATAGCTATGGAAATTGTGTTTGTGTTTGACCGTGAAATTCCGGGTTTCGAATCGAATTATCCACGGTCGGGTAGATTTTTGGGCCTCAAATCGATGTCGCGCACTCGAAATTCGCGCGTGATTTGCATTACGAAGCTTTAAGCTCGCGGTAATTCGCGCGACTGAAGCGTTTACTCGATGGAGTATGAAGGGTAATGAAAACATGGTTGTTCGATTTTTTACGTGTTTATTCAATGATTGTTGTATTGTTGGGTCTCTTTGTGGCGTGGTTACGGATATGATTGCATGTACTTAACGGTTGCTGGGTATCAATATCATTGAGGAGCATCTATTTGTATTGTTTCCAGGTACGGAGGTTTTTTTTATCATTTTACTTGGAATACATTATACGAATTGGAATGCTTGCCTCATCAGTAATTTTGATTTGAGTTTGCTGTTGAATTTGATTCGATGTTTTTTTTGGTAGGGGATTAACTTGGGAGGTTATCTGCTTAATCGCAAAAAATGTAAATTTTCCGACAATCTAATGAGTTACCTATAAAGATCGAGTGAATAAAATTATCCAGATACTCATCGAATCCGTAAGACGTTCTCTCCGCCAATCGCATATTTATCTTTCTTACAATTAGCGCAAAAGTAATGTTCGTAATGTTAAACGAATCCCAAGTTATAGCACTCCAGAACGTGAATTACAGTTGTAAACTCAGAGTACAAATGCGATTTTGTTGCAGAAATCTGGTTTTATGTGTTACATTATTATACCATTAATTGGGTGATAATGTACAAATGAAAGCAGGTAGTGTATGAGATCATTGAAAATTTATTCTTGTAGAATCTCGAGTTTATGAGTCATTTATTTGTATTTACATTAATGACATCGGTGGGAATTTTTATTGATTGAAGTAGCAGTGTTGAAAAATAATGTTCTGTCAGGATCATTTATTTTAACTTATTTGACGAAATCGTCTTGAAATAGATCGTATAATTTCAGCGAATTCGATCATCTACTGACGATGATCTATTGAACGGTCACTGATGTTGAAAAATTGATTCCAATTCTGGTATTGACTGCAATCTTCAGCTAGAAGATGGATATGTATTTTCGATTTGAATTAAGGGCTCGGAAATCGCCCCCAGAGCACCCCTTAGTCGGAAAGTGCTGTCTAGCCCATCATTGTCGCAGATTTAATTAATTTTCATCCTTCAATTCACGTACATCGCTTATTAGGTGGATACGTATTTTTGAGTCGTCGAAAATTAATGAAGTACTCGTGTAGTTTTGAGCCCATGTCGTCAAAAATTAAAGATCCCCCATAAACGATCATCTATTCTTCAATCGGCATTTTTACACTTTCGGTATTCCTTACACAAACGCCAGTTAAAGATCTGACTCCACCATTGAAACCGTCATTGTGCCGTCTTTCTCCTTTCGAGCACCGAATTCCCGCGGAACGTCGATACGTCACTGGAATCGGAGAATTCGCAATTACGGCGCGAAAAGCCCGGTCCAGAATGTCGCGGCAGCGAGAGTTGCGCGCAGTACCGCGCAAATATCACGATTCGGTAACACGGGTAATCCGCGTGCCCTTACACTGTGGGAAAGTTATTCCAGCGAGAGTTTCTGCTCGCGTATTGGGATTTATACCGGCGCGGGGTCGTGGCATCGATGCCCCGATCGATCCCGCAATATTGCGAAATCCCCCGCGACGACGTCGTTTCTTCCACACGTTATTTCCCCGGGTTCGCATGAATGAACGGCGCTCGTGCCTCGCGAAAGTTAATAGGAGCGCCATGCATAATGCATGACGAAATTTGAGTAATCGCGGAGCGTTTTTCGCTCCATATTCATCGGGCCCCGGGTCGACATATTTTCGGACTTTCGCGAGGAAGGGGACACTCGGGTTGTTCGTCTTTCGTCAAGGTCAAAGGCGGTGTTGCGCGCGAGGATACTGGAGCCGGGTAACTGTACACCGGTTATTTTTTATTCGGTTACGGCGAAAGTTGGCTGGATCGGCTTGCGCCGGTTGCTTGTAGTTCAAGGGCGCGATTTGAGGGATAATCGTGCGCATGTTGATCGAGGTGGATTGGGGAATGTGGAGTTTGCGAGTTGTTTACTTGCTTTGGCTGTACATTGTTTGTACCACTGTCGGGAAAATGGTTCGATTGAATGATTTTTTTAGTTCATTATTATTCAGGGTGTAAGGTTGTCAGGGAGAAGTGGTCATAAGGGAAGTTTTAGGGAATTTATAAGATAATCCGAATGTCGAGGGAAAATTAGGGAGTTCGTAAAATTATAGAATTTGAAAATTTCGGCTAGAATCATATGGGAAAATGATGAATCTAATTAAAAATTTCATGATTGATTGAAGAAGTGAAAAATGAAACGAATAGAAAAATTTTTCATGAATTTCAGTATTCAAATATTGAACTTTGAATCTCATGACAGATGAACATTAAAATACAGTGTCATTCAAAGTACGTTTTGCAAGCTTTTACCGTACGAGTCACCATTTTATCAATTCCTGGGGTCTTTTTCGGGAACCATTCTCTTCACGCACAAACAGAGGCAGCGTGCTCGGAACAAGCACGCCGGCCACGTCGGGGCTAACGAAGCAATCCGTCACCGGGACTCGGCCAATCTGTTTTCCGAGGCCGCGAGTCCCGCTGCACGAGGAGAAAACGCCCGGAGAGCGACGGGATACAAATCCCGCTCGTGTCTCGCGAAAACCAGAGATACCCAAACAAGACTGACTTACGTTCCCCGGAATGATCAGTTAACCCCCGCGGCCCATAAAATACCCGGGCCGCGATTTCTCCCCCTCATTAGAAGCCGCTCTTTTCCCGTCTTCATTGCTGGTGTCACAAACCGCGATCATTTGGAGAATCAGGCGGCTAAAGATACCGAATTTGAATTTCAAATGATGGAAAGCTCGGAGCGAGTGAGAATTTATTCATGCCGTTTCTTTACCCCCGCGTGTAATGGGTCAATCCTGTCGATCCGTGACACTGTTCGGTCAATTAGATCAACGTCGATCTTGACTGCGTCTCATAAGTTTGGTTATGGGGGTTCGAGAGGTAGAGTGTACTGAGGGGGTGACGAAGATTATGGTTTTTTAAATTTCTTTGGGTGTAGGTTCATTTAATTTGAGTGGAAATCACGCGAAGTGAATGAAATTCCACTCTTCAGAGCGGCATTTCACTCGGTAAAATTGTTGTAGTTCTATACTATGTTTTTTAGAGTGAAATATTTACTTTAAAATGAGTGATATTTCTACTCATTTCGAAATAAAATTTCACTCAAGTTCTATTTGTGAAATTTTTACCCAAATTGAGTGAATTTTTACGAAAAAAAATTTAGGGAATATACTTCAGATTTTGTTTTGTTAGGTACGTTCTCAAATTTGGAACTCTGGTTTTCGAGTGTGATAATTTTTGAATGCTTATACTTCAGTGCAGAAATGATCAGGAAGAATTGTTTCAATTATGAAATTTACAATTCACTAGTTTCACGCATGTTGAAGTTATAATTACCTAGATTTAAACATTTCGAACTTTCAAAACTCCGAAAATAACAGATTTGGAAAATCGAACTATATAATTCAAAATTACACAAATTATATAATTTTAGTTCATAATTTCAAAAATTACGAAATTTCAAATCTCTAACTTGGAATTCGAGAAACCAAAAAATTATAAGTTCGAAAATTCGAATTTTTGAATGCAAGAACTTCAGTTTTGGAGTTCTTGGATTCAATCTGTTATTTTCTAGTTTCATGAATGTTAAACTTATAGATTCAAAATTTCCGAGTTTTTTATAATTTGTGTAACTCGAAATTCTGGAGTTGAATTTTTCAAATTCGTTATTTACGAAAATTAAATTCTAAAAGAAGGAGGTAATGGCAACTATGGGAATTATGAGTTGAAATTTAGTGTTCACCACGCTACTATCAGCACTTCATTATCTTCCATTCTTTCCGTACTATTTCTCAAATTCATCTCTAATCAATTACATAAGGTTTTAACGGTACAATCAGTCCACAAATCGCGTACGCAATGAAATGCGTATAACGAATGCTAAAATATGCAGCATTGGCGGGCAATTTTTAAGACCATAAGAAAATGATTGGCGTTAGATTTATACGCGCAGATATGCGTAATCGATTATTCATCACGTTTCTTACATGTATTCTGGTTTTACTGTTGCCGAATTTGATGTGTATTAAATCAAAAAACAAAAAATTAACGTAGAATTAAGTACTAATTTTTTCAAACTGTATATGAGAAACAGGAAAATATAATATTCAATTTTCTAATGTTTTTAAAAATGTCCAATTTTCTATAAAAATTACAACAGTGAAAGAATTTTGTATACCTGTTTTTGATTGACGTAAAATGTCCAAGCTCAAACATTGAAATAATTTTTTCTGCCTTCAACTGTAATTTTCTGAATTTCGGATACTGAAGACTCTTATCTTCTACGGGAAACATGTTGAAATATGAACAGTTTCAAGCGTAATCCACGAATCTAAAATATTTATCTCTTCCATTACCTACATCTTCGATTTAATTAACGTTGAAAGATATCCCAGGGAACCTTAATCTTCTTCGCGTCGAAAAGGGAAAGCGTTCCTTCGATACCAATCCATACATCGAGTGAATTCAAAATGCTTCTCACATTCATAAACAAACGAGGCGAAGAAATCCTCGTGACCGCGCGCGCAACTCCCGGAGCGTTTATGAATATACTTGGGCAATAATGGAATACTCGTGCACAATTTGTCGTGACGCCGAGCGCTCCCGATCAAATCCAGCAACGCCGAGCGCCCCCGATCAAATCCCGCAACCGCTTTTCCGCCCCCGATTCGCCCGGCGTTTCCAATCCGCCCCCCCCCCCCCCCCTCCCCCCTACGACCTCCGATCATTTTTTGCGCCTCGCGTTCTTCACGCACGCTGCCCATTGTCTCGAGATCCGGATCGATTTCCAGGCTCAATATCTCGCTCGGCGTGAGTTTGAATCGTTATAAATAAGGCCGCGGGGCGAAGCAAACAAAACATGTCTGTTTCAAGTGCGAATAAGGAATTTCAGCTGATATATATCTTTTTTTATGATTATTGAAAGAATGACAGTTTTTTCCACTTGTTAGAGAAAAAGTTTTTTTTTTTTTTAAGAACTTTTCTAAAATTTCACACACTTTGCAAATTTTCAAAAATTCCAAAATTTTAAGAATTTTCGAAATTTTTGAAATTTCAAAAAATTTCCAACATCCTCCAAATAATTAAAATTTGGGAAAATTTATGAATTCGAAAATCTCTAAATTTATCGAAATTTCTGAAATATTTACATATTTCGAAAATCGCCAAATTTTTCATCACGGAATAACCAATTTTGCGCACTTGTTACATAATGTATTATTCCCACTCGTGAAAAAATCGATCATTTTTTCACACCGAAAATAACTAACTGCAATTTTTTTCGAATTATAGACAAAATAGTCGTATGCCACATCTTGAAAAAGTTCGATTTTGAATTTCGATCCCATTCAAAATCGGTCGCTTTTTCAACTAGTTGAATGATATACTATTTTCCTGCGATGTACAAAAAAAATGCGGTGAAAAGTAATTAACAATCCATTGTGTCGATGATAGAAGTCGCGTTTGAGCCTCGAAAGAGAGAATGGAGCCTTACGTGTCTCAGCTATCGCGCACGTAAGGCTCGGTATTTACAGTCAGGGACGAGCCGTATTTTTCGCGATAAAATCGCGATTTTCGAAAGCGTCGGGACCCGACTTTTTGCGGCGGCGATCGAGTGAAATTGTCACTCTAATGCAGCCGGGAATGACGCTATTGTCGCGTCGGGGAATTTAGATACTGCCAGGCATTTTGTTTATGCACTGCGAGATCTAGAAGAGAATGTTGCAAGTGTTGGGTTTGGAAAGGAGTTGTTCATGAAAGCGATTGTCTGTATTTTATTCGAGACTGAATTTTTTGGTTCTGAAATTTCTGGTATGATCATTTCCTTGAGAATTAAATGATTGTGAAAATTGAAGTGGTCATTTTAAGATCTTTGTTTTTCACGAGGTGACGAGTCTGTGAGAAAATCGTGTTTTTCGAGGTTTTTTCGAGATGTTGGAATATTTAATGGGAAATTTTTCTGTTAGTAGTAGGAAGGTGTTTTTTATACTCAGAAATTTAATTATAATGTATCACAAAATACACATTTTCTCCAAAAATGTTTGAAACGTCACATTTTTGAAATTTCATATTTTCGGACGTCAATATTTGGGTGGTGACAGATCGAACAATCCCAGTAACAATATTCAGTTCTTTCTATGCCGCTGCTGGCGACGATAGGGGCATTTTCTGTTCTAACCGGGCGATTGCATAGTTACATTTTTCGTGAGTGTAGTTTTTCCCCGGCGGGGTGTAGTAAGCGCGTACGGAGCCTCGATGTACGACTTTTCCAGCCTCTCTTTCTCGAGAGGCGAACCGTAGAGGTGAACCAGTGGCCATAGAGCGTTTCCCGCAGAGGGGGAACAGAATGCGGAATAGCGCTCTCCGTTGCTCTCGACACTTACGTGCGATTCCCCCGGTCCCTTTCGCATTCCTCGCCAACTCGCGCCTTCCTCAAAATGCCCGATTCTTTTGAGAGCCCTCCGACCAGATGTCTCAATATCATCGGCCCCCGCTCAACCGTTTCACTTTTCGCGGACTCCTTTCACTCTTTTCGGACTTTCTTCGGTCCGCCACTTTTTGTTTTGGCACGCAAGGAGGCAAAAAATAACTTTCAACGAGAGTCAAATATATGTTTATTCATTTTGGGATTAGACTTGAAAAAAAATGAATCGGAAAATGAGCATTCTTATGATGCTCAGTTTTTATGATTTGGGAACTTCTGAGTTTTGGAATACATTTTGCGAATTTCTAAAGTTCTTGAAGTCTGCATTTTTGACTTTGAGACATTTGTAACTGGAATATTTTGATTTTGATTTTTGAAATTCGTAGATTGACATGAGGCAGTTTGAAAATTTCGATGATTTAATTTTTGATTCACGTAAGTTTCGAGATTGTGATTTGGTTGAGATAAGAACATGCTAAAAACTGGAAGATTTCTGAAACCTGATTTAAGAGTGAAAAATAATTACGAAAACCCTTCTAGAAAATCCGTCAACCACGCATACCCAACGTTCCCATCGACACTCGACCTTGACTCGTTTTCTCGCGCGCGAAATAACATCGAAACGACGGGTTTCGCGAACGGATAGAGCCAATCGTACTTTTACTTCGTCAAGGCGAAGGCCGCTAATTATTGTACACAAAAGCGCGGGCTAACGGCAACCGCGGCCTTTTCCGATACCCGATCCCGCGAAATCAATTACATCGATCACATTCCTCCACATAACGAATGACAAACAAATTACAGAGGGAAAAAAACCCTCCGAAGAGTGGAAATGAAAAAGGAAGAGCCTTTGTGAGCTGACAGTTTCAGAAATATTTGAGAGTGTAAATTTCGAGTTGTTATTATGAAAATGAATAGAAGTTAAATTCGAAGATCGGGAAATTTCAGAATATTAATTTAGTCGAATTCTAGGAGTTGAATTTACAATGAAAATGTCAATCGAAATTTTTTCGAAAAATTGGTGATTCAGTTTTAATCTTGAAACTTATGTGAATTCTCATCACGAATTTCTGAGACTAGAAAATTTAGACATCCAAACGTTCGGAGATTCCAATTTTCTAGTCTTTCCGAAATTCTCGATGTGAAAGAAATTTTTTTCTCAAGTTTTTCTTTCCTAGAAAATTTACTTCAAAACCGTGGAAAATCTGGGAAATTGAGAAAATTTAAGAACAAAAATATTGCAGTAATCCTTTTGCTAGATATTTTAAACAAATTTGCAAAAAATTCGATAGAATGAGGTAATTGGGTATTGACCCCCGAAAATGATTATTGAACAACAAAATATCGCGTATTTTATTCCCAATAATATTCTCGAAAAACAAAAAAAACGCGTAAAAAATTATTGAAACCCCGCAAAACCAAGATATCGATCAGTAACATGCGATAGAATGAAAAATTCGTCCGAAAAAACCACGGTGTGAAGAAATGATAAATTTCGCCGAGAGAAACTCGGACATGAAAAAATCGGGAAGCGCGTGTCGAGTTCGAAATCCACCGGGCCGATTCCCGGGCATTCCAATTATAGCGCGGCTTTGGTGGAATGTGAAATTTCGATGTGTAACACCTGATACCGCCAGAATCGCGCGCCGAGACTTGTTCTTTCACTCGGAAGGGTATTAAAGATGCATGCCCATTCGGATTCGTAAAAACTAGAAAACATAAAAACTCCGCCGGATCGGCGTGAGGCTGCAGGTTTTTTTTCTTCGTTCACGGATCGGCTCATGTACTGTTATGCGCATATTATAGAACGGTCTTCCAGCAAATTGGTACCGATATTTAAATTTCAGATCGCGCGGACGGATTTATTTAAACGCGATACAAACAGTTATAGCCACGAAAAAATGACATCCACCTGATCGAAGATATTTTCGATTTCCATAAACCGTCTTTAATTTTCTCGTCTACTTATTTTGCGAGATCGGGATCATTTTTTTTTTTTCGTGGAAATTAATGGGGTTGGTAGACGGAAGTTTTGGACTTAATTTTTAATGGGAGTTTTTGGAGTGCTACCCCCACCCCTTTTTCGGGAGAATCAAAATTTCGAAATTGAAAATGATGGTAAAGAAGGAATTAGTGGACGACCCTTAAAATTGGATTACTGTACATAATTCGTAACTTCGAAAGTTGAAAAATTATGAATCTGAAAAATGATGGGAATAGTTAAGAATTTGGTACACGAATTTTCAAGACTCAAATTTTTTGGTTCGTCCATTTTAAAATACAAATTCTAGAATGGAACGACTTTATACAATATTGAATTCACTGCAATTCGAGAAATAATGATTCTGAACTTTATGAATTCCGCAATCTTTGTACTTGAATTTCGTAGAAAGAAAATTCGAAAAGTCTAAGATGTCAAACAAATCGAGAAATTTGAATCTGATGCATTCTGACAGTTACATTTTTTCGGTCTCAACTTCGTAGCTTGGAAATGGCGGATTTTATTATAAAAATTCTATAACTGACTAATTCGTTTTCATTCTAATGAAAAGTAGATTTTCCTACAAAAATTCAAAATCTGAGTAAAATAATCAAAAATTTCGAAAGTACGAGAATTGATCACAAGTTTAAAAATCAGAGAATTCACAAATTCAAATTCTGAGCCACGAAAAATGTACCGATAAACTCGAAACTCTGTCCCAATCAAACATTTTGAAAGACTTGAAAGAATCTCGGAATTATCTGCTTGTTACAGATTAGGATAAGAAAATCGACTAGCAATCTCAAGAAAAATGAATCTAATGACTAGATTTATAAATGCGCCGAGTTGTTAGAGATAGTTTTTGTGCCGCATTCATAATCAAAACTTAATTCCCGAGCGGAATGCTAATAATCTTCCGTTATTATTAATTTGCATTTAAGTGAGATTAGATCAAGTCACGTTAGGTGAGCTTTAGTGGCCTCGTCTGACAAAGAATGATACATGCAAATAAACACAGTATGTACATCTATCTACAGATACTGTACGTTTTCGCAGATCCAGTGCTGGCATTTAATGGTATTCGAGTTACGAAAAAATGATTTATGAACTATTTACAGGCACATAATCAGTTATTTATTTCGGCTCCGCAACGAACTTTCGCAGGGGCATGTAAAGTGATTATCGTAATTAGTCGACGTTCATAGATACGTTTAGGTTTGGTTTTACTGACTTTCCTGTTTTATTCGGATTATCAGAAAATGGTGATGTTAATTTAGATAATTCGAGAATATACGAGTGAGAAATTCATTTCAATCAAAGCAATAGGAAAATTTTGGATGCTCTTCAAATTTAAATTCTGTGGAATAATTTTTAATATTGCTTCCTCTCTCTCTCTCACCAAATAGCTGCTCTTGTGAGAGAGAAATGGACAGTTGGGTAGTTGTCTATCTCTAAAAACGTCATTTTCTTCACTCGTGGAAGTTTTGGGTTTTATCGAACAGGTGTAGAAAATAAGAGATAAATTGCTTCTGGATTCTTCAATAGTTTTGTGGAAATTCCAAAATTAACATTCACTTATACCACCTAATATTTTGGAAAATGCATACATTTTTGAACTTTCGAAAAAATTTCCGAAAATGAAAAAATTTTGTGTTGTATGGGACACGCGATGTAAGTACGTGGAAAGTCCCGAAAGTCCTTGGAAATTTTGATCATTATGTATGAAAATTTACAAAATTTTGAACAGAAGATGTTATCATTTGATAACATATTGAAAAATTGGAATAGTTTGAGTATTCCTAAAAATTTATGAATTTTGAAGTTTTTTTTATAATTTTGGGAAACCCGATGATTCTGAAAATTCTTTGGAAATTTGATTATTACGAAATTTCAGGAAGTCGTAAGCATTTCAAAAATTTTGAAAGGTTCAAAAATTTCTGCAAATTATGTAATTTTCGAAAATGTTCGGAATTTCGATAATCATTTAAAATTCCCAAAATTTTTGGAATTCAAGAATTTCAACAAATTCAAAAAATTGCATTCCTCGAATTGGTTCCTCCAAATCTAATTACTGAATTACCTGATCAGAAATTTCTGGAAATTATCAAAATTTTGAAAATGTGTAACATTTAAAAAAATTTTATTTGAAACATCAAAAATTTTTTTAATTTAAGAACTTGAACGAATCTTGAACATTCCATTTCTTGAATTCATTTCCCGAAATTCAATTACCTTATAACCTTATTAGAAATTTCTGAGAGTTAAAAAATTTAAAAATTTTGAAATTTCCAAAATTTTAGAATCTCAAGCATTTGAACGAATTCGAAAAATTTCATTTCTTGAATTAATGTCCCAAAATTTAATTACTTAAAATACATCACCAAATTTTCAACTGTAAAAACCTAATACACCAAACGTCACGAAGTTCCAACATTAAAAAAAAACATCTTGTTCAAAAATCACCGAACAAGTTTATAATTCAGACCAGACTCCAACCTCATTAATTTCGATAAAGCGAATATCACGCCAATTCACTTTCGCCAAAGTACACCGGAGTCATTAAAAGTGTTGCCGAAAATCCCGTAATATCGGGAGAAATTGATCGGCGGTTAAATCGCCGTAAAAGTGCGGAAAAAGGCCCATCCGTTTTAATGAAGTTATCGTCTTATCACTGTCGGTCCGTCGGCTTTCGCTCAGTCGCATGCACGCGAAAGCGGTACAAAAGAAAATGAATATAAAGTGCCTCGGCCGAGGCTCTCCGCGCGCCGGGTCCATTCATATCCTTGCTGGCCTCAGCTTCCTCCAGCCCAGACCACGCGTAAGTCCGTTACACGGCGTGGTCCCGCGAGGCGCTTTTTCAGGTGCGCTCGTACGTGCCTGCCACGATATCGCGCCTCGATTACAAAATCGTGCCCGTGGAATATTCACCCCGCGATTTTTTTCATCGACCATTTTCATAGACATGTATTTGGCGAAACTGAAAAATTATTGGGAGAACGTCGAAATATTTTGTAAATGTTCCAAAATGACATATGATTCCGAAATTCACAGAAACTTGAATGACGGAGTTGTTCAACATTTGTCAACATTTCTAAAAAATTTTGGGAGCAACATTAATATTTTTATCAAATCCTGAGAATTTTTCGAGATCATTGAAGATGCGGAGAAATGACATTTTTTATAAAATGTTCAGGCATTCCCAAAAAAAGTATTATGATAATAATTGTAGATATAACGAAATTTTGACAATACTGAAGTATTCTAGAAAATTCAGACATCTCCCCGGAATTCGAAAAATTAAAAAAGTTGGTAATTCTGGCAAATTCTGACAAATTATCTGAAGATTTCAGCAAGTTTCAAAAGATCTCACTGATCTACGGGAATTCCGAAATATTCTGATGAATTTTGAAGTAATTGATAACTTATTCCAAATTCTAGGATATTCTCTACAATTCTCCGAAATGAATTATGCTCGATATTTTTTTCAAATTTGTCAGTGGTTTTTCTACACTCATTGAGAATTTACGAAAATTATTCAATATCCCCAAAAGTTTCGTCAATTTACGGATATTCCTGAAAACCTTTCAACATTCGCATCCACAAGAAATACTCAATCGATTACTTCTCGGAGCCACAGAAACATCGAACACATGAATCCACTTTCTTACATAAGAAGCTCTTTTTCTCCCACGTGATGTAAATTGCAACTTTTCACGCTTCTTCGCATTTTTCCGTACCGAGCGAAATTTCTCAGGGAGAATTTCAGATGCAATGACATTTTTATGATTGAATTTAAACGTTCGAGATGCTAGGTGATTTATCCGCGAAGATAAAGCACGCCGCGGCAAAATGTTAATAACACGCCGTCGAGGAGGCAATTATTGTAACAACGTTATTTAATTCATGAATCAATACAGGATGGAAAGATATTCCGGCTTTAAGTGATTGCCTGATTACTTGCGCAACGATTGCTGATTATCGTTTATAACTGTATTACCCTTCGATAGGGGTAATTTATATGTGTTTCGGTGCATGGAGAATTAATTATTTCCATGTGAAACAGGAGTATTTTTAATGGGAGAAGATAATTGTATCATTTGTGTGATTTTTTAAATTTTCGAGAATTAAAAAAATTACTCAAATCGGTAATTTTTCACTATTTGAGTAGTAGAAAAACGACTTATTGATTAGTAGATTTCCACTGTTGCAAAGAGTGAACTGTTTTGACTTTTCGAACGAGTGATTTTCTACTATTTTATAGTAAATGCATTTTTGCTCAATGAATGAGTGAAAACTACTAGTAAATAGTAATATTCGAGAAAAAGTCATTCAAACACAAAATCGGTTGTGATGCGATTCAAGTCCTCAACTCACGGACAGCAACCCTCGCGTCCCTCGCTCCCGATTTCACGTTCCTAATAAGCGCATAAACACCCCGAATCTCCCGATTTCGTTGCAAACCTAGAAAACATGGTTTCCCCGTTGCAGCGTCGTAAGTTTCGCCCGCGAACTCGTTTCTTCCCACGAAAAAGTGATTAGAGAATCGCATTCCCGACGAAATCGCGTGTGCGATGCGAAGCGGGGAATAAATCGAGACGAGTCGCGCGCTCGTGTAATTGGCCAAGAGCCATCCATCGAGCTCTTAGCGCAAGCAGAGTTTCCACGAGTGACGTTCACATACAAAGTAAGCGCTTTCGCGGGTAGGCGTAACACTCGGCGCAGTGAATGGACTTTCTCACGCTTAAGAATCGGCCTGGCTTCGGATATTATTCGTTGTTATAATTAAGAGGCGCATATGCATATGCCCCTCTCGCGTTTCGCGCTATTGCGACACGCGCTCGCCAGCTGCGCCAGAAATTTCGAAAAATACGTGATTTCCATGGTACCGCGAGCTCCGCGATTGTTTGTGATATCGCGAGGGTAATATTGTGCTTGATGGTACTTGCGGGAGTTGTAAATGTCACTTGTGACTTTGAGTGTCACTCGTACGCGAAGTGTTTTTTGTGGGAGTTTATGGGGTGTAAAGTGTAGGGTGTAGTGTTACAAATTTGATGAGTTTGGTGGGAAAGTGGGTTTTCTGGAGAGAGTCGTCATTAAGGAGGAAATTTACGAACTTTGGATGTGCATGATTTTCAGAGTTTGATGGTTTATTGGACAGTGAGATATTTTATTGATTTGGTTTTTTTCTTCATGACTTTTTTCCATGGTCTGATCATATCAATTAATTTACGTATTTTTTGTATCGGCTCGAAAGCGGGTTTAAGGGTAGTTTCATCCCCTTGAAGTTGGGGGTGTTGGAAATCTACTTGTTAATGAACATTCATCTCCTATTTATATGAGGGTAACGTACCTGAAATCGCGTATGACATCCTATAATTCCGGAGCGTTGGGAGAGGGGGTTGAAGCTACCCTTAACACCGTTTTTTAACCGATAAAAATTGAGTGGATTTCGGTATATTTCAGCATGTCTTGAAACGGGAGTAGTGGGAATTTTAGTATTTAAAAGTTCAGACAAATTTGGACGGATTTTTAAGTTTCTGCACGTTTTTGAATCTTTTAGTTGTCGAGTTGTGGAATTTTGAAGTTTAGGGACTTTTGAAATTCAGAACATTTTAGAAGTTCTGGAATTTCGTGAACATTTGGTGAACACAGCTCGAAAACGTCTTGCGTTCCCCGAGTCAGCTTGTCATTGACCACGCTCAAGCGCATTAGAAATGAAGGGGGTGCTTAAATTCTGCCGCGTCAGGCTTAACTGGCTTACCGCTCATTGTATTAGTCCATTATCCATCGATTTACTGCCGACAGTTGTTCATACTTTACTTGCTAAATGGATCCGTTCGGATTTCAATTAGGAGTGTTTTTTCAGCTCGTTATGTCTTCGAGAAATTGCAGCTGCCCCGGGTCATTACAACAATTTTCGAGCTTTTATGCAGGCTTTGTAGTTTTTGTGGTCTGGGGTATTTCGGGCCGATCGCGATGACAGAGCTTTTTGGTAAAGGAAGAGATTGAAGGGAATGACGAGGAGAAAGTGTAAGAGGATTGCTGCTCGCGATAAGTTTTTTAACGGCGTTTTGCTTGTGAAGCGTAGTGATTGATTGGGAATTATGAGCGGAGTTGGGATTTTGGGGTTTCTTCGAATCAGATGTGTGAATAGTTTGTGAATTTGAGTTTGGAATATGTATGCAAGCTTATTCGTGTTATACTGGTAAATAATCGAAAATGACGAAAGTTAGAAAAATTGACTAATTAAAAAACAGTTTTTAAATCATCAGAATTATGAAAATATAATTTTTGCGAACAATCTGCGAAGTAGAATGAATTTAGTTATTAAAGTAACATGTGATTTTTCATAATACTCTCAAGTTTCATGTAGGACTGAATGATAATAATTCTGCTTCAAACAATAAAATTATGACATTTCATTCATGTTCATTCATGAGTCCTCATACTCAATATTTCATTTGTTTTCTAAGATCTAACATATCAAGTCCGGATATGACATTTGAATTGCAAAACATCCACATAATTTCATTCATGGGAGTTCGAAGCACATCGTGTATGATTTGTTTGACATGAAAACTAGGACATCTTGCGAAGAATTAAAATAATATCAATTTAGAGAGTCGATGCTATTGCTGAACGTTATGAACTCACGAATTTTGCGCATATTGATTATCTTACGTTCAACTGATTTTTTAATTTGATGACATGATTTCAAAATTAAGGAATCATTGATTATATATTTTGGATATATTAGTACCCGAAAAATAGGACAGACTCATAATTTTACAAGTGATGCTTTTAAAATGACCAATTTCTTTATGGTATTTTTAATCTTTCTGTTGCAGGTAAGACCATGCTGATTTTTGAAGGGTCAATGCACCAAAGGGTGAGTGCCAGAATTCTAATAGAATTTTACATATCGAAAAATTTTACGCTTTTTCTGAACATTGGTGAAAGATAAAGGATTTTGGAAATTTGCAAATTTTTGGATAGTTAGTTAGTTTATTTTAAAAATTAGTGTATTTCACGTGATTTTCAGTAGTTTCTCAATTATAAAAACTTGTGATGAAATTAGGGGCCGTTCATAAAATACGTCACATTTTTTGATATTCGCGTCTCTCTTTTGAAAGCCAGAAATTGTATTTGTGTCTCTTTTCAATCGTGTGACGTATTTTATGGACGGTCCCTTAGACGATTTCGTGAAAGTCTTCATAATTTCGATATATTATTTTCAGTCTATTTTTTATCTTTCCCCAGAATTTTTGGGTGAAGAGAATTTTTCTGAATGTTCAAAAAAGTTGAATAATTTTGTCGATATCCACGTAAAATTTCATATTATTTTAATTTTGAGTAACTAGTACTAGAATTCCATAAAAACTCAAGATTATTTCTTTCTAAGAAAGTCTCAAAATTTCTGCC
>JAPYZK010001650.1:0-16744 GCA_030522785.1 Platygaster equestris | reverse complement strand
GATAATTTGTAACGTTTCAAGATCTTCAACAATTTAGAGGATTTGAAAAGTTTTCACCATTTTGACAATTTTCAGAATTGAACAAATTTCAGAAATTTCAGAGATTCAATAAAGTTTCGAAAATCTTGAGAATTGAGGCAGTTTTCGGAATTCTTGAAATTTACAAAATCTTACGAATTTCTAAAATTTCGAGAAACTTTTATTTATTTGGAACATTTTAAATATATTTCAAGAAGTTCGACTATTTTGATGAATTCCAAAGTTTAGAGGATTTTGAAAATTTGAAAGATTTTAAACGCTTATGCAAATTCTGAGAATTTAGGAAATTTCTATAATTTTCTAATAAAACTCTTCTTTTTAAATTTCTTTCATTAATTTCGAGTGAAAATCACCTTAGCCCCTCCATCCCGAACGAAATTTCTGGTTCCATCCTTGTTCTTTGTTTTGGTTTGTTTATATAAAATGAAATGACGGGACTAAAGTTTGTAAGGAATAAAAAGACTCTGATGTTAAAAAGAGAAGAGGAAATATGTTACTGAAAGGAAAGAATTAATTTGCAAGGCTAGATAATCGATTCTCGACAATTTATTGCATCTTTGAGCTCCGGAGGAATCGAGATATGTTGGCATATCTCGATTCCTCCTACGTTTTCGAACAGTAACGCAAAAGTGGACAATTTAAATTTTCCCGCCACATTGTTATGTATTCAAAATGGCAGATGAAGGAAAGGATCGATCGATATATATCTATTTCTCGATATATCGAGAAAAAATAAGTTCGAACACCACGTGCTCTGCTGGTGCACGTGGTATACAAAATTTCTGTAAAAATGAGACTTATATCATTCAACCGGTAAGCCACAAAATAACGTGGCCCGTTGAAAAAGCGCGCTTATAATGCTTTTCCGCCGCTGATAAGCACCCCTTTTACGTCCGTTATTAAGTAACACGCATAAAGGAGCGAGACAGAGCGCAATGTCGTTATTCAATTGTTACGTTCGACAATGATTATCATCCCCGGCGTTTGCGTGTGTGTACACTTTGAAAATTGCACGCCCGTATTGACGGTTTCTCCGCCTCGTTAAACACCGGGCTTCGGTACTCGCCTCTTTACGACTTGGCAGAGACGCCACGAGATACTCTCGCGCATTTTTCAACCTTTGCCAGAAACTCCTCGCCGCTTGTTTCATACCGGCTTCGATAACTTTTATGCACTACGCGTTGTTACGAGCCGGCTGTTTTGCCACTCGGATTATTATACACCGGTGCCACCTAATTATCTCGTACAAAACATAATAAAGTAGTAACGCGGTTTGAAAGATTCCGGGAAACTGTTGAAATGATGAAAGGTAACACGCAAGAGAGTGTAGAAGAAATTGTAGAACAGGAAACTGGGACGACATAACCTCAAAATCACTTCTCCGGAAATTTATTCGTTACGTAACAAATTGAGTGAAGAATGAAATATCATTTCGCTCGTTATAGGCGCTATCTTTCGCGATAAGCCCTGGCTATTTGTTCAGCCCATATGAAAGCCCGAAAATGTGCCGTCCTGTAAGGCCGGGGGTGCAAGAGATCATGGAAGACGTGCCATGTGGCAGGCGCGAACGTCATGAGTAATGGAGTCGGGCAATCGCTCCGAGCATTAAACACGAACACGAAAGCTTCTCATCGAGTAATAATAAGCGAACTATCTTCGTCGGGATCGTATTATTATGCACGGCCGTGCGAAGGGAAAATGAAGGCTGCGCCGAAAACACGCATGATTTACACGCTCGAAAACGTCATTTCGGTATTTATTATAAGGTTGCACCGAAGGCGTAACATTGAAAAATGATTGAAACCGACAACGAAGGGTAAAAAAAAGTATCAGGTCATTCATGATTTCGTCAGACCTCACGCATTAATATAGCTGGTTTTCAGATGAATTGGACTGTACTTGAGGGTATCTGTGGTTTTTGTAGAAGAAATCGGTTTCGATTGATTACGTCAATTCGGAAAATGATTTCGGAGTCATTCTTCACGACATTGGTCGTCAGATGATACATGTCAAAAGTAGTTGTCAGTCATCTAAATTACTCGACAAAGTGCTTTTCATAATAACATATGCAATAAACATCGAAAACGACACCAGAGCGACAATTTGTAACGCTGATTCTATTATAAGTTTTTTTTTTTCCTGGAAATATTCAAACCCTAGAAGACGTAAAATGTATAATCTTGTTTAACATTGGTTATCCCGCCGGTAAGAATCGAGACTGGAATGTTCCTAAGTAAATATGCCGAAACATGAAGAATCTCGTCAAGAGTTTCTCCACTGATCATTGTTTCGAGTCAAATATGGCGCCGAATATTAAATTTGCATCGATATGAAATACGCTATATTTCGGCCACGTTTTTTGCGCTACTTTCGTACGTGAAGATGTTTGAAACCACCGATGTAATAACGTTCGACCACATGTCGCGCTCGTTGCGAAAGAATGTAAGCTCGAAGTATCAAATATTAGCGAGGATTCGCACCCGGATAGAAGAGCAGTAATACCGGTATTTTCGCCATGAGTAACACGTGCCGCAAACGAGCCGTAAAACTTTTCGTTTCCAACAAAAGACACGCGGTGAGATATCGTTTCACTTTTATCAGACATTGTCGACAGAAGCGACGAAGTGGAATATTAGAAATGGGAGTTCTTTTTCGATCCAAATGAGAGAAAGATGCTGCAGAAGAAGAATAATGGATGTACATTATCTGTATAATAAGATTCAACGAAGAATGAGGGTTTCATTTTTTTCCGATCTCTACATGGTAAATTTAGTGATGAGGGGTAATAGGAAAAATGTATCGACATTTTGAATGTACATGTCGATACAGATACGATATTTATTTGAAAGTATCGACAATTTCGAATTTTAAGAGGAATTCTACGTGATGTGATGTGTAATGTTCATCGATAACAAATGTATATAAAACTACTGGCTATACTCAAGTGAAAAGTTACTTGAAAGTGATTAAAATGATTCGGGATGACATAAATGAATCGAAGAAACACCGAAATTAGATATGTCATTGAACTTCTCCATTTTTCTTTAGTTTATCAGGTATCTTGGCACTTGGGTATATACAGCATTATCGATCACATCAAATGTTATGTGTGCCTCATTCCTGTTTAAAGAATACATTTTCCGTGAAAATGTTAATAATCACGGATTTTCGGAAATCTTTTTGAAATGTTCCAAAATTTCTTCAGAAACTAGAAAATCGGAGGGAGAAAAAGAACAATTATCTCCTAACGTAAACTGCTACGCCATCTTCGAAGTGAGAAAGTGACAAACATTTTTGGAAGAGGTACGATGATAAATCTTGCAGTAAAATAGGTCTAGTACACATTTGCCAGTTGCGAAGGAATTCGTTTTGCCAACAGTTCATCTGTCACATAGAAACGTAGTACAGCTTCGGTAGAATTTTTATGATCGACCTATAAGGTGGTAGCTCAATACCGGGCACGGGTCCCGATGCCACCTGTGAGTAGTCGGTATGGGCGAGCACTTCGCGACCAACAAGGATACCAGAATGAGAAATTTTGATATTTTCCAATTTTCCTACATTTCCAAAATATTCCAAAAACTTTGAAATTCATGAAATCTGCGAAAATTTCGAAATGCCGAAAACGTATAATTTGTAAAAAATTTCTATAAATAGAAGAATTTTCAATGTTTCTGAATGAAATATAAATATATACCCTAACAACACGAAATATTCCAGAAATATTCTAAAAATATTCCCAAAAATATTTCTAGAATATTCCAATGTCCGACCCTAATCCCATAAACCCAATGATGAAAAGAATATTCTGAGAATATTATTGAACAATATTTTTAAATATTTTTTCATGAATATTTTTAGAATATTCTCTCTACCATTGACCTTATGGGACAAGGGCCAGACATTGGTATATTCTAGGAATATTTTCGGCAATACTTTGAGAATATTTCTAGAATATTTCGTGTTGTTAGGACATGTATAGATAAAATAATTACATGCATAAAATTCTACCTTTGACAAAATTATAAAAATTTAGACGTTTTGAATATTTGAGTTGTTTCAAATATTTCGTCATAATTTTGAAAATTTTTTTAAATTTATGTTTTTCGTAAATTTTGATATTGTTTAATCAGTTGTTCAATTAATTGTTGATCACGTCGTCATGCGCAGTAGTGTAATCAAATCGGTGGCATCAACATTGGAAACGCTCCGAAAAATAATACTTTTTAAGCGATTTTGACGCATTTCATCAAATCAAGTGGTGGCAAAAATGATTAAATGACATAGATATCAAAGATAAGATATTGAAAGATATTGAAAGAAGCGTCACCTTCTCATTTCGATAACATACGAATCTGTGGGAATTATGGGAAGACTGACTCATGATGCAGAAACAGATCACTGAATCGCATAGGTTTGTATGATCTTGAAATACGAAGGTGACGCTTCGCATCTTCGATATGATCGGAGCGCGGTATATCACCTAACGCGCGCAGACGAACCTCAGAAATGCATGTCTCGAAAACTGAAATAGCTTACATCGAAATTGAAAGTGGTAAATTCTTGTTATCGTTTACAGATCATTTTATGAAAAGAAAAAAAAAATCAAAACTACCTAAATCTAAAAAAAAAATCACTTTTTAGTATTTGATCGCGAAATTGTTAACTAAGAATTGCCAAAATATGTACAAAACTGACATTATTCAAAACTAGATGGAAAATCCTAACTTTCATGTATCCATTCATATCCATTCAGTTTTCGATTAGACTGACAGGTTGCGACTTACAAGCGCTTGAAAATGGAACGATTTCGGAACCGTCAAATTTTCAAAAAATCATATTTTCGAAAAAACACCTTAAAAAGAATAAAGAAAAATTACGTATCGAATGTTTTTTGACTAAGAATCGAAAAAAAACTACCTAATGGAAATCTAAAATTTGAGTGTAAAAACAAGCCGGAATTACCCATATATTCTCAAGTTGAACTCCACAAATGCAGTACTTTTATTGCAGTGAAAAAAATTGTGTATCGATAGAAACGGGTAGTGGAATAGCCGTTCTAAAGTTTATGGTAATTTTACCAAGAATTTTTCTCTTGTGTACAGACCTGGCCATTACATTTGAAAAAATTCTTCTCAGAAAGCAAAAAACTTGAAGAATTTTCTGTAATTGATGAAAATACTTCAGAACGTTGGAAAAAACAAATTCCATAAAAGTTTCCCGCGAAACAAACTAGTGTTTATTCATCTGGTTGCAAATAATGTCGAAGGTACAATTTTTCCGAGGATTCTGATGCAAAACCTTTTCGAAATCTCACATTAATTCGATCTGGCAAGCTTCGAAGGATGTTCGAAAATTTTTGAAAAATATTAAAAAGTAATAAAAAGTGCAAATAGTATATTGAAAAATACTGAAAATATGATTATTCCATATTTCAAATTTTACCTTCAACATTATTTGCAACCAAGAAAATTAAGTTTAGTTTGTTTCGCGAGAAACTTTCACGGAATTTATTTTTTCCAACGTTCCGAAGTATTTTCATCAATTACTGAAAATTCTTCGTCAAGTTTTCTGCTTTCGAAGAAGAATTTTTTCAAACGTAATGGCCAGGTCTGTGCACAGAAAGAAAAACTCTTATTATTAAAAACCATAAACTTTAGAACGGCAATTCCATGCACAAACCCGTTTCTATCAATACAAAATTTCTTTCCACTGCAATAAAAGTATTGCATTTGTGGCGTTCAACTTGAAAATATATGTCCACTGAAGGTATTCAAAAAATAGCGAGAGTTATGTTTCACGGTACTCAAGCTTGAATGTGTTTCTTTTATGTAAAAACAGTCGAACGTTACTCTAAAAATATAGGCGGCTGCACAGCTGTCGCGTTTTGTCGATTTGGTCAATATTATCTTGGTTGCGGCCCGCAAAAGTTTTGCGCGTGCGTGAAAAAACTATAGAAAAAGATAAGAATTATACCCTTTATCCAGTTATTGTACTTTCGGCATGAATGTGAAAGTTTGTAAGCATACAGTTTCGATATTTTTGCTCAAACAAAGAATTTAATATCATACATAGGCGAATCGACTGAATTATCTTTGAATCTTATCACTCAAGAAAAATAATTTAAACTCAAGAAAAGTAAGGAACTTCAAAAATTTTCTTTTTTTTTCAAAATTTCTCTCCAAAATTGATATCAATTTTATTTCGTCATGTTTTTTCTATATACTTTTTGTATGAAAACCATGAGTTTAATCTGTAACATGACTGCACTGAAAGTTCAGTTTGTTCCAGTGGACTAATAGTATATTATGTATATTATGTCAATGTCATGGCGAAGTATACACTTCTTCAGGTCAAAACATTCGAGAGCAGGTAAAAGAGTACGTATATAAACTCTCCAGCTTTGTGCTCAGTTTTCAATGAAAAGTATTATCTGTTTACCAGGTGTACCATCGCTTTTCACACATCTCCTCAGTCATGAAAGAACAAGTAATCAACAATAGTTTGAATAAAAGGAATCATACCTGCAATATAATATGACTTTATTATGTTCTCATACAATTTTTCAAGTTAATCAGAGTATGTGTGCGCTTGTGTCCTTGTGTACGTATGTTTGTGTCTGTGTCTTCATGAATTAGTGCGTTACGTCATCGACTTCTTTATATTCAAATATATTTATATAATATACAGAGAATTCTCAATGAATATATTTCAAAAACATCGTCAACCAATAATTTATTTAAACTTAGCTATTAACGCACCCGTAACATGTAACATTATGCACTCGTTCCAATATCTCCGTATTTATATCGATCATTTTATTTTACTCTCACCCCTCATGCACGCGGTTATAGTTTTCGATGACTATAAGAACACTCAACGCGGATCACAGTCTAATCAAGCTTTCAACCACCCGAAAATACACCATAGTAAATAATACCAACACAGGTTCCAAAAATCACAATTACCCTTGTGCATATTTGATGTCACAATCAAAAACAAATATCCAAAGAAAAAATAAATCAGGTAACAAAACTCGATACCCTATCGACATGTGCGTATCAAACATCTCTCATATTCGGTAGTGTAAAATTTACTAAATTGCCTTGTATAACAATCTCCAAAGTGATCTATTGTCAAAAATTCCATTGAAACTGCAAAGATACAAATCGTTACACCAATAAAAAATTTCTGGAGTGTCCTGAATTTTTCGGTTCGAAAAACCAGCGTCTCCCAACGCGACAAAGATTTATCGAAAACTGTATTAAAAATGAACTCCACCCAAGACTCGTAGAATGCACATCAAATTCGTATAAATATATCAAAAAACGTTGAAAACACACGTAAGTATAAAAAACAAACGTTGCATACAAATGACGAATACCAATATAAAAATTACGGAAAAAAATCATATCAAATTCGTCATCGAGCCTTTGGTTCTGCGCTTACGTGGTTAATGAAGTTTCTTCAGCAACGGCAGTTTCGTTAGCACTTTTATACGATAAATTACAATTTTTCATTTTCAGTATCTAGGCTATATCGTAATAAATATTTCGGAAGAATGAAGTACCTAGGCCTTGAAGCCAACGATTGATACGTTATCAGCTTGCGAATTCGCACCTGCAATTTGACTTACCTAAAAATTTTACAAGTCGAAAACCAAGAACGAGGTCCAGGAAAGCTTGGAATAAGAGATTAAACGCGTATGAAAATAAATAGAAAAACAGCATGTCCGTAATTTCCCAAGACCTCCTTTCTGGATTTCCACTGTGGATTGTATGATTATAAACCGCACATTTTTAACTGGCTTGCGATTGAATGATAGGCGCGCCTCTGTGTTGAAGAACGGAAGTGGGACGCGACTTCCGGTTCCCAGGTGGCACTGGAAGCATGGTAGATTGCTGGTGTTGCTGATTTATTTGCTGGATGACCGCGGAATCTCGTTTGGGTGCGTCGGGCGGCGAGAGCAGCACTTCCATGTACTCGCGGATCAAGTGGGCGATTTGATAAGCCTAAAAAAACATCATTCAATCAGTTCACGCCGTACGAAAATTATCCCAAAACTATTCAAGACAATACTATATATTTTCTAACCTGCGAAGTTGTCAAAATGACTTTGCTCTGCTTCTTGCTCGTCCCCGTGATGATCATCAAGCAATTGACAGCAGGGCTGTAACTGAGAATACTGCAGTACTCGTAAGTGCAAAGAGCGTTCCTCGACCGATGCTCCAGCAAATGGAGTCCTTTTTGGTCCACAGCCAGCCACAAAACACGTGGCCAGTTCGAGGTGAACGACTGCATGACGTCGAAAATCGTGGCTTTGTGCAGTGGCCACGACTGGATGAGGTTCAAAAACGCTTTTTTCGACTCCGGTGAAGTCATCCCTCGAACCGATTGGTGGTGTTGCACGATGCCCTCGATCGAGACACCTGGTACCATTCTCGATGGCAAACAGTGACCTGCGATTGCGCGATAATCTTGGTTTCCGAACACTTCTTGACAGTCACCGAGTTCTACTTGAGCTTGCAGCGCTGTCAGCATCATCTGTCGGGGTAAGATTGATAATGACGATTTTGCGTCATGTCGTGTATCAAGTTCAACTTGGATTTTATGGGTGTTTAGGCAGAAAGTGTTTAGTGACACACGAAACAATGATCATTTACTGATAAATTGATTTTGTTCATTGTACCGAATTCATTCTCGATCTCGTCTCGCTCGACATCGCTGTCACGAGATAACTGTTTACCCATAGTCCACACCCAAAAATCAGAAAACGCTTCATACATAATATCCATTCTCAATTAGTATGCGTATAACCATGAATAAAATGTCAGGAACGTCGAGGTACGACAAGCTAATATTTCAATAGGCTTACAGCTTCTTTTTCAGTAATGGGGAACCTGTCCCCGCGGAGGTCATGGAGGACCTGGTGATACAGCAATTCCTTTTCCACAGGGTCGTCCAAGTTTATGTACTGGTCGAGGAAAAGGTGCTTCTTGAACAAAAAGAAGTGATGGACATGTTTCCTTTGAGCTGCTTGACCTTGCTGAGTTGCCGCCGCGGTTCTGTAGCGTTCCCATTTGGACATGACTTCGGCTATTTTTTCTTCTGGCACTAGAGCGCGGTCGGAGGAACCCAGTACTTCGTATATCGCGTAACCTTGAGGAACCGGAGTAACGTATCACTTCACAAGAAGAACTAGATTAGGGAAGTATGATAAAATTACCTTTCGCATCATCCTGCAGCCCGATCTTGACCTTGATAATCTCCATAACGTCCTTTGCTGTAGCCGAGGGATGAAACTCCACCGCATGATACTGCCCGTCCATGAAATGGAACCTCGCGTAAATCGGTCTCCGGTTGATCGTGCACATGATCTCCTCCCTACTCGGAGGCCATTGTCTCCTCCTCGTCCCCTGGGTTTTGTACAGACACTTTTCCGCGAACCTCGCGTACTTCCCTTCCTCCGTGACGTAATCCGAAGCGCAGCGCTTCAAGTGCGCGATCAGATACTTCCGGATTGTTTTCTGAGGCGGTAAAATCACTGAACAGGCGAGAGAAAGCAAAGCCCAGTGTCTGAGATTCACTCTGGAATTCGGATCCGGATGGTCAGTGGTTTGTTTCACAAGCTGAAGGTACAACTCGCCCAGAAGACCCTCTTTGCGCATGCACCGGTCCATGACGGTCTGAATGAGATTCACGTGTTCGTCCTCGACTCTGCGCACGGTGTCCCCATTCTGACCGAGACCCGCGTACGTCAGAATGAGTTGGAACACGCTGAGGGCGGTTTGTTCTTCGGAATCCGGCAGTTTTGTCAAAGTTTGGGGTATCACTTGTCGGCTGAATGCCCAGTAACCGTAGTGGAAGCCCTTGTAGGTCTCGCCGTGGTCCGTGGCGTTTCCGTGTTCCTGTCTAGAAAAGAAGTATCAAATGTCAAAAAACTTCTCAAACATCATATCGCGATTTGTGTCACATGTTCATGAAATGCATACCTGAGTTTCTCGATCCTATGCTTCGACAACCTGCGCAGAGTGTTTCTCAAAAATCCACCCCCGGTATCCTGAGGCTTCCTTAAAAGCTCCGCGTCCACCAGATTCCTTCTGCAGTTCACCAAATTATGATACAAGCGGATTCTGTCTTCATTCGTTATGCCCTTGGCCTTTTTCGTCGGTGCCTCGTTTTCCGTGATCCACCCGGCAAGAGCCGGGCAATAACTGACGATCAAACTCCCGATTTCGTTCTTCTGCTGCGTTTCGAAGACGTAACATTTGTGCGAGCTGTCAGGATTGTGCCTCAGCAAGGAAATCGTGATGAAGGAGTCACTGGGATCGAGCATTATGCTCTCGACATCGTGGTAGTTGTACTCGACGAGCACGAATTTGTCTTCGGGTTTGATCAGCATGAACCCGTCGCAGTTTATGCCCAGAATGAGTTCGTTGCCGTATGACCAATAACCTCTGTACGTCACGCTGAACATCGTGGTTCCGTACATCGGGTACTGCATCACGCAGGAAAGGTACAATACTTTGGCTGTCAGTTCCGAGCGACCCGCGCCGTATTCTTTGTGAGCCTGCGCGATTATCGGCACCCAGACGTCGTCTCCTCGAGCGCGGCTTATGCGGTACGGAAGGAAACTGTCGACTTCGCTGTAGTAGTCAAGTCTGTCGTTGTCTTTTGGGTCACCGAGCATCACTTGAGCTTGCAAGCCTGCTAGTTGTAGAGCAACTTTTTCCGACACGGGGAAGTTGTCGCACTGCAACGTGATAATTTATGAAGGAACTGTTACTCAACTTCAAATGCGAAAAATGAGCTTGAAATAACCACCTTGACTATGTTGTACACTGCTTGGGCATAGAGCATGTTGACTTCAACTGGATCTTGAGAAAGCTCGCGTGTACTGCGGAAGAGTCTCCGTTTGAAGATGAAACGATTGTCGCCGCTTCCCAAAGTTGGATTGTTCCCCCGACGAAGAGTCGAAAACGAGGATTGTGACATGTTCAACTTGCATTGTTTCCTGCAAAAAAAGAATCGACGTTGATTATTGGACAGCTTCTATGATACCATGTATCGAAATCCGAGTATAGTCATGCTAGCTATAAAATATATCCCGGAACAAAATGATCACACTTACATTTCCCACGCAGCAATGACGTCATACAAGTAGTCATGCGCCCGAACATGCTCCTCGCCATCGGGCCGACACTGGTAGATAGCCCATCCCTCAAGAGACCTAAGACCCAATTTTTCCGCGAGTTTAGCGACCGCGTCGGCCGCGGTATCCGTTGGATGCACGTCGATCGCTTTCGTCCTTCCATCAAGGAAGAAAAACCGGCAAACTATCGTTCCCAGACGCTTCATCGCCGCGATTTCCACCGTCGAAGGCGGGAACTGTCTGCAGGATACTTTCATGTTCTTGCAGTTGTCGACGCACCACTGGACGTACTGCCTGAGCTTGCCCTCGAGCGCGAGGTTCTTCTTCAGGAAGGAGAGGAAGTACTTGTAGAGAAGTTTGCTGGGTTGAAACGCAACGATCGCCAAACATAGCAGCAACCAAACGCGTTCGGCCCATTCGGAGTTTGGATTGTTGGTCGCCTGGCGAATGCACTGGACTAGGATCTCGTCCCGGAGTTCTTCACGCTCGATTCCGTAGCCGATTATGCTTTGGATCGCGCCAACTTCTTGTTCGGGCTTCATTTCGCCTCGCAGATATTTGCACAGGTCCTGAAAAAGGGATTTATTATGAGAATTGTGAGTTTAAAGTAACCTGTCCGGTAAAAATTGATTGTATATTTGGATCGATTATAATCATATCGATATATTGTATCGCCAATATTTATATCGATATGCTGTATCGATGCATTATCGATATGTCGATATGTGATATCGATATATTGTACCGATTATATTATATCGATTACATCAATATCGAATATGTATATCGATACATTGAATTGATCATACTTATATCGTTATAAATATTATCGATATAACATATGAATACAAATAAATTCGATGAATATATATAAACGATTTTGTATCGTTTTCAAGGCCTAATTATATGTTATGTGATGCTTCTGACTGATGTCGAAGATAAACGTCCACAATTGATCCTGAAATTCCTATCCATTTTCTATCACAACACCCACAGATCACATGTAATTTATAAATTACATATATAATTCACATCTTTTTCATTCATAAAATTTTCGACTCACCCTGAACACAGAACACGCAACATTAACGTTGTCCGGGTCGTACATGTGTATATGCGAATTCGGTATGCTCGAGCCTTTGTAGTACGTGACCATTTCATACTTGGGGACGTACTCCATGCTCTTCCCTCTCGATTTCCGCGTCAAGGTCGCCATTATCGTGCCCTCTGGCGAACGTTCATGGCTGTTGAAATAATTTTGTGCGAACTCCACGATGTCGTGGTACGTTTCACCCCCTTCTGGAACTTCCTTCTTCTCCTCCAACTCCAGCAACTTCTTCTCCACTCGACATTTTCGCCTCTGCTCCCTTTCCGCGGGTTGCTGATGTTGCTGGTTTTGGTTTTGAACCTGATTATGTTGCTGCTGCTTTTCTTTCGGCACGCTTTGCTCGTTTATGATATGCTGCTGAATCGGGGGTTGGTGATTAACGTGATTGTGATTATGATTGTGTCCGTTGTGAGCGTTGGTGATTGTGTTCACCGGTTCCGGTTTTGAAGGCGGGTTTATAGGAGTTATTTCTTTGATGATTTTGGGGGTTGGCTTTTGTAGCGATTGCTGAAAACATGATCTTTGTCAATGACAGCTCATATCGTATGATACAAATGTAATTATTTATACAATTGCTGACAGAAAAAATTAAAGGCTAAAAAGTACCTGAATCGGCGGTTTCTTGACGTCCCCATTCGCGAACTGAGTTGCGTTCCCATTCATCCGAATCGGGCTGGTCGGCCCATTTTCGTCCCTAGGAAGAACAGATTCATAAATAGGTTCCCCATTGACCTCGATACGAGCTTTTCCGTTGACCTTTGCCATCGCCGGAAGGGGCGGAGGCGGTGGGGGCGGCGGTTCCGTCGGCTCCGGAAGACTAGGCGGGCCGAGTTTCGCCGTACCGTTAACCTTCTGCTCTTGCTGTTCCGGCGCCCCGATTTTCGACTCTACCGACTTCGAGGCCTTCATTTTCAGCTCGTGCTGAATCACAGACTCCAGCTCTTCGTCCAAGCCTTCGACGAGTTCGTTCATCTTCTCTCCGATTTCGTTCAGGATTTGGTGGTTGCTCTTCGAGGATTGCACGTCGGAAAGGAAGGAGAAGAGATTGTCCAAATCAACGGATTGCACGTCGGTGTTGGCGATTTTGGGGTTAAGTTGCTCCGCCATTTGTGACAGGGCTGCGATTTCTTCTTGCGCTTTTCTAAAAATGGAGGTGATAGTCTTGGTTAGGGAGGAGATTCGAGTATTCGGGAAGTGCGGGGCTGTTACGCGTCAATTCATGAAATTTGAAAAATTTTTTGAATATTGAATAATAGTGTATCTTTGTCTTTTTATTTTACATACTGACGAAGTTCTATTTCTTTAACATAGTGAACTATAAAATTGGATCGACGTATAACGACCCCCTATCAAATAATCGCTCTTTATACACGGAAAATGCAGTGTCCCGACGAATAACGACGAAGCGTGGAGTGATTAATCTTCGCTTCATAGAACAAGCTACAGCGCTGCAAAGCACTCGATTATTATCTAATGAAACTCGAAAAGCTCCGTGCAATATTAAAGCTTACGAGGCCAGCTGAATTCCGTCATGTACTGGAATAAATTCTACGATGTTCGTGCAATTCATAAATTCTGCGGTGTTTACGTCTCATAAGACTGAACATCTCTATTTTTTCAACTCACCCTGGTTCCATTCCAACAATACCATCGTATTGCGTGCTACAGGGAAAATCCAATATTTAGTACTCAATCGTAAAAAAAGTACGTGTTTCTTTAGAATCGGTAACGGGGAAAAACCGCAGTAATACGGGAGATTAATCACGAATTATCTAACCTTTGACTCTCTTCAAGGGCTTTTTTGTCCTCCATCATCTTCCGCTCTTCTTCCAAGCGTTCCCTCTTCCTCATTTCTTCGTCGACACGTCTCATTTCGCGCAGCGCAGCAGCGACTTCACGCGCAAAAACGCCTCGTAAGTGCGACTGTATCACGATCGCGGCTCTGCGTTTCCTAATGAACATTATCCGCAGTTTCCAGCCCGTGTACGCGTGTTGGATCTTCAAAGTAGCGTCTTTGATGCGTTTGTATTCTGCGCGAAAAAAATTTCACGGAGGTGATTTATATCAATTTTATAAGTATGCAGTCGAAAGACTTCGTAGGAAGGTTATATTAGGCTCGTCCAAGAATCAGAGCGTTCATTATTGTCAAGTCATTGTTCGGGGCAATTCGGGGCAATTTGTTCGAAGGTCTACTTCATTTCAAATCGACCATGATTCGACTATTTTCTTGGTGAATACGTACATGTGTGAAACTGATCCAATATGAAATTTACGAAGGACACCCTTAATTTTCAAACCCGTCAAAATATCCTGACATACCTTTACGAAGCACGAATCCCCGCCAGATCTTCTGTATGACCACCGCGTTATGCCCCACGATACCATTCCTCGCATCCTCTAGAGGCTCATGCGCGCACCGCCTCAAAAACAGCTTGCTCTTCCCAACCTGCAACTCGCTGGTAGGCACATCCATGCTCCTCACGATGCACCTCACGGCTTCCTTCTCGTCTCTGGGCAAAGAAGCCCGCTGCTTCGTCAGACAACGGTACTTCGCAATGAAATCGTGGAAGGTCAAATGAATAGGGAAGCCCTCTTTCCTGATCCTAATTATATCCAGCATCCCCAGGTACTTCAACTGGTCCAGCACCAACTTTTCGTCGTAATGATTCGCTAGTTTCTCCATGTTGGGCTTGATGCAACGCGCGTACCATGGCGTCGTAGCCTGCAGGACGTCGACCAGAGCCTGCAACTGGTGCCGAAACGAATCGCAGAGCGTAGGTTTGCCTTTGGAAGTTCCCCGAGACATCGTCGTGGTGCTACCGGCCCTGTTCACGATGCAACTCAGGAGATCTTGGTAAGTCGTGAGTTCCTGGACGAATTCGTTCGTGCTCCTGGACATGAAGTCGAAGAAGACGTCTTGCTGCACGTCGCGGTTCTTCTCGACGAAGCCTTCGACGGTGTAACTGACGCAGCCGGCGTAGTGTTTGAGGCCGAACTCTTTCTCCCATTTCCGGCGATCGTCGCCTTTCTCGTAGCAGGGGTGGTTTTCGAACTCCGTGTGGAGGTTCGTCAGGTATGCGGTGTCGGAGCCCTTCGGCATGTGGCACTGCTCGGTGAGGAGCTTGAGGACGCAGCGGGGGGGCTTTTCTATGAGCTCCAGGCACAGGGTGTTGTCGGTGAAGCTGATGTGGGAGTACTGGATCTCTTCCTGACGGTACTGTAAGCAAGGTGACAAGTTGTGAGTCATGGGATTTATTTCCCTATTTTTTAAAAAAATATGTTCCTCCCACCCCCCCTCTGCCACCACGTCCATAAGTTTCCCATCGATTTTTATCGAATCCCATTGATTCCCACCAAATCTCATCGATTCCTCTCAATTTGCACTAACTCCTATAGTCACTTATCAGTTTCCATAGATTTTAAATATTTCCCAATGACTTTCCGATAATTCCCATTGATTTTCGATAATTACTATTATACATATCGCACGGATGAAACGTTTGCACAAAGATCCATACGCAAGCACGTAGCCAGGGAGGGGGCCCTTCCCGAAATTCTGGAAAATTTGAAAAGTCTAGCACATTGCCAGAGAGTATATTTTGAAAAAAAAAAAAAATTAAAAAAATACTGATTTTCACAAGTGTCAAAATTTTTGAGAAACTTGATAATTTTAAACATTTTCAACATTTCAAGATTTTCAACAATTTTAGGAATTTTCAGAGTTTCGAGGGATTCGAGAATTTTAGATGTTTTGAGAAGTTTGAAAATTTTCAGAATTTCAAAAATTTTGGGAATTCCGACGTTGTAAAAAAGTTTTTAAATTCTAAAACTGAATAATATTTATAATTCTTGAAATCACGAAAATTGTATGAATTTTTTACATTTCGAGAAACTGAATAATTTGGGGTATTTCTCACATTTCAAGATATTCAACAGTTTTGAGAATTTTCGAAAATTGAAGTATTTTAAGAGTTTTGGAAATTATTGGAATTCTCAACATTTCAAGAATCTCAAAATTTTCGTAAATTTCAGAGATTTGTAAAAGTTTCAAGAAATCTGGAAATTTACAATGTTTTTATTATTCTTGAAATTACTAAAATTTTACGTATTCTTCACATTTCGAGAAACTTGATTATTTGAAACATTCAAAGATTTTCAATAATTTAGAGGATTCAAAAACTTTTTAGTATTTTATTTTACAATAGTTACAATAATTTTACAAATTTCAGAGATTTAAAAAAATTTTTAGAATCTTTAGAATTAAGGCAGTTTCAATAATACTGAAATTTGTAAAATTTCACGAATTTCCAAAATGTCTAGAAACTTTTGTTTAATGGGAACATTTTCATTATATTTCAAGATTTTTGACTTTTTAATAAATTTCGAAGTTTAGAGGATTTACAAAATTTTCAAACTTTTTGGAATTTTCAAAATCTTCAGAATTT
>JAPYZK010001649.1:0-18592 GCA_030522785.1 Platygaster equestris | reverse complement strand
TACCAAGTAGGTAGGGGTTCCATGGCAGGGTAAGAAAAGAGGGAAGGGACCCAGAAACCTCACTAGGTGAGGTATGGGGTAATCAAAATTTGGTTCTAGAAAAAAAAAAAAAAAAAAAAATTTATTAATTGGCAGATCATGAATTCTATTCTGAGAATATTTAAATTTTAAAAATTAAAGAATGACGTTTTTGGGGACACATTTGTAATATGAATATTTTATATAATTGGATTTCAAAAATTTCTTGGATCCAAAAATCAAAGATACAGTTTTACAAGACCATAATATAAAACTTTCACATTTCCAAAATGAGACTTGTTTTCGATGAATTTTTATGGTTCAAAAAAACCGATCTTGAAAAAAAATTGCAATGAACTATTTGTTTATTTAAAAATTGTAAATAATACAAAGGTATTAAAAAAGGCGAATATTCCGAAAATGTCAACAATATTGTGACTTCAGAAAGTCGAAAATTCTCAAAATTAACACGATCTTGTCGAAAAGATTAAAAATTTCGGAACTTCCGAAAAGTTGTTGATCCCGGAAAGTTGGAAAGTTCAAATAATTGATGAGTATTGAAAAAAAAACGACAAACTATAAAATTATCAACAATTAAACAATTTTTGAAAATTTTGAAAATTTTGAAGATTTTTAAAAATTCGGAGTATTCAGAAATGATATGCATGCTCTTAATTTGACCTCCAAAGGCGAAATTCAAGCTGTTCTCAATGTCGCATTACAATTTTCATTTATTACGTGAAAAATAGTGCATTTGTACTGTTTGAGAAGTATAAGAGAATTATTACTTCTTAGTACTGTTCCGCCCATTAGGCGACATTTTAGGCGACTTCGAAATTCCCCGCGGCGATTTCGACGCCGCCAAACGGCGATCTCTGAAGGACACAATCTGTTGGCAGCACTGGTCGCAGCAATTATCCAGAAATTTCTTGATTCTTGACTGTTTTGATTTACTAAATTTTCTCTTCATTGTTTTGATTGCTTCAGTCCCGTCAATTTGTACGATATTGCAACAAAAATGGCGATTATCGACAAAATTCGGCAATTTTTCGGTTTCACGCCATTGGACCCAAGGTAAATACTTGTGTTTACATTTTTATTTTATTCATGATAAACATCGCAAAATTCGACCTTGAGTTCGACGAACTGAATTTGCATTTATCTAAATTGTAATTACCTTTGATATAATTTATAAGTTACAAATTGTGGTAGCTTGAAAGAAGTTATTTGCTAGAACTTTCCACTTCCGCGTTACATGCAAAATAAACACGTTTTCTAAGTATTGCATCATTTCAATGATTTCAAAGAGAAAGAGCCAACAGTTTCTTTCACTTGGAGTACTATTTTTGATTTAAGACAATGATGAAAATATACTGTGTTAGTGTTTGTGTGAAATAAACTTCAATGTGTGTTTTTTTTTAAGTTTCTACTGTTACTGTTTGCATTCTAATTTTGGTTAAAAATATTTTATCTTCAGGTTTGTATGTTTTTAATCATTTGTTGAGAACTTGAAAAATTACTGAATGTTTTTGAAAATTTAGCTGTAATATCTTCAAATTTTGTCTTGAAGAATTTATGCGATATTTTCTGATGAATGTATCTTTTTTTGAAAAAAAAATAAAAAAAAAAAAAAAAAAAAAAAAAAAAAAAAAAAAAAAAAAAAAAAAAAAAAAAAAAAAAAAAAAAAAAAAAAAAAAAAAAAAAAAAAGCCACAATAAATTGTGTATATCACGAAAAAACAAAGCATCATGTCTCATTTTTCAGAGAATTTTCCAATGGGCCGAATATTCAAGATTTTGGCAGTCCCGGATTTTTGGACTCAGCCCAAATGGATGAATTGGAATCTCGAATGGATCACATGATGAGAACCTTATCCGACATTTTTGGCAATAACTCTTTTTTCAAAGGTATAAAATGTTATTCCAGTAACAATGATATGACTTTATTTAATTCTAATGATATTTTATTTGTTTATTGCAGATCACAGCGCAATTCCATTTTTGCCAGGTCCTGAAAATAGTCCGAAGTCAAGTTTGCGAGATGAAGTTTTAAAACCAGATCCTCCTGAATTTGGTCCAAAGGCACCATATCGTTCCATCGAACCACATGAAAATTTTGCCAAACGTGATTCTGATTTGGATGGAAAGTACGAAATGATAATAATTCATGAACAATAGCTACTATTTACCATTTATTAAGATTAATTTTTAAACTGCAGATAGATTAATTGAAGTTCAATCATGCTTGATAATTGATCGGTAGTTTTTATTGATTGAATTGCTATTTTTAAAGTAATGGTACAAACAGTTTGCAACAAATGATAGTTGTCAGAGCGAGTTAACTTCATTTATTAGCCCATTTATGTATCCAGATATTATTGATAAAAAATCAAATAAATGTAATGAAAAAATGCCATTGTTGAAAATTACTGATTTGTGATTTCTGAAAATGAGGTTTCCCAGGGATTCTCAAACGAGGGGTATGAAAATATGTTTTTCAATTTCAGAATCACTTCAAGCCAACTTGCTGAAGTTTGGAAAAATTCAGATGATTCAGAAATACCTAAAAGCTCTGGAACACATGTTTTATTCCATGGAACATCCACTTCAATAAAAAAAAACAAGAATGGAACAATGGAAGAACAGACAAGAGTCAGAGATTCCTATGGCAATGTCACAACCACAATCACAAAACAAATCGGAGATCAAGTTGTCAAAACGACCATAGTCAAAGACAAAAATGGAAATGTAACCAAGACGGAAGATATATTCGATTACGACAAAAGTGGGTTCATATGAGGATGTTATCCCAGGGTGTTATACCGTAATTCGAAAAGTGTGATACATTAGTTGTATAAAAGTGCAAATTTTTCATCAGCGAAAAATTTTCTCTGAAAACATTAAATTCTGTTTTGAAATTCTACTGCTGTCGGAATAAAAATCCAGAATGGCTTTCATCCAAAGAAACTAGTTTTTTCTGTTATTTATGAAAACTTTGAAATACCATGAAAGGAATGTTCTTCCTGAAGATTTTGGAGTCTCAAAAAATTGATTCCTCTGGAAAGTTCTCAAAATTGACCAGAATTACAATTTTCGAAATCAGTTGACACCCTGAACTGTTTTTGATTGAATGCAATTTTTTGAGTCAATTTTTTTTAATGTAAACGTTTTTTCCCTTTTCTTTTTTCAGATCTGTTTAGTGCTGCAAAAGACGATTTGAAAGGATTGGAAGGATTAGAAAATCTGAGGCGTGCTTTCTTAGACATTCCCAACCTAATCCCAAAATTTTGAATAAGTTTCAAGTGCGTATGTAATACAGTGTTTATGAAAGTTGAAAATAATATAAAGAATACGCGTTTTTGAAATTTAGTATTAGAGTTGTTCAAAAAAGTGAAAGTTTTTATTTAATTGTCGTTTGTGAAGCTGAAAGTCGTTGAATAAATTATTATCATAAATATTCCAGTATTGTCAATTATAGTTGTATGTTTTATTTGGAAATTTGTCTATATAAACAATAAAAATCAAAAATGCATTAAAAATACATGTAACCCAATAATTAAAAGTCGGTAGCATTTTGGTAACAACAAAAGTATTTTATTAATACTTTGTTGTTGATTTCAAATGACACTATAATTACTAAGCGAGGATCGATGTTTATGAAAAAATGCATTATTTGCGTATTGTCACATTTATTGTGGCTACAAGTTGGGTCATACAATTTTCCACTACTGATTTTACGTTAAGTTTAGCACAGTTATTGTTTCAAAGAAAAATCCATGTTTTTCGATGTTCCCAGTCAGTTTTTGTTTTAATTAGCAATTAAAATGTTTTTTGCGAGAAAAAAAATCCACCGAGCCAGCAATTGAACCCAGGACCTCCCAATTTCATGTCGGGTGCTCTAACCAGCTAACAACAGTTATTGTTGCAATCAACATACACAAAAAATTTTTTTCACATTTCAGTATTAATGACACAGGTTACTTTTTTTATGGAGCCTCGTGGGTTGTTTTTCATTTTCCAGCGTTGTTCATATTTTTGGGCAAATTCAGTAAAGAGTTGATCAGTTCCGAATTCCGTTTGACGGCGTACATTTGCCGAGGTGTCCAAAAAAGTTTCAGAAACTCCAAATCATTCTTCTACGAAAAATAAAAACGATGTAAATTGTAAAAGTAAAACGTTCGAACGCTTTTAGGAGGTTCCAAGTCATAAATTTTGTATGTATATCTTGATACGTTTTACAGAAATTTTTTTTTTATATCTCCATGTCGAAAATTTGATCGTATTTATTCATTTTATAATCTTATTAATATTATTTACACATACTAGCACTTCTCTGCACACGAATTCCAGTCCATTTTCGGTACGTTGCGCATCCTCGAAGGAACCAGAAGTTGAACGTATGATTATTCCCAATAGTACGATTATATGAATCAAACTTGCGAATGCTTTCATACTTTTTTGCTTTCTCGAATTTTGCAGGCTGTGAAAATATGAAAACAACAATAACTTAAATAGTTCAAAAAATTACTCATTTTGAATCAATACGTTTTTTTTATAAGTCGAAAGTTTTATATGTGATGTACTTTTTTACGGATCATTAAGTTTTGCAAGTTTTTTATGAAAGTAAAAATATCTTGGATACATACTTATTTTTCAGTTAGAATTTTTTTCAGTAAAGAGGATTGATAAATATATCAATTTGAATATTGAAGCTTACCCTGGTAATTAATTAGTGAACTTTATATGCAGAGAAGAGATGGTAATTAACACACTTGCAATTTTTTGCGTTCTTTTAGTATATTTTAAATAAAGTTCGGAACTTGAATAACGAATAATTCTCTGATGAACTTGCTTTTATACAATTTCAATCATATTTTTTGCTGGCGAAAATTGTCCCTCCTGAAATTGCATTTGACAGGTGTTATATGCGGAAACACAATTTGCGACTTGAATGAATGTCGCAAACAGAAACTGTCGAAGTAAAAAAAAATGCATTTTTACGTAATGGAATTCTTAACGTCATTCTTAGGTCTACTTGCGAAGATTTTCCCTTAAAATTACTTGAAAAAATAATACTGAAAAAATTAGCTCTTCCAGGGTAAATAATTTTTATTCTCAAATTTTATCAAGCGTATTCAATGAGTTCAGTTTTGAACCACCATTCAAAATTCTACATATGTATAATTATCAAGACTTTGAGTATCAAAATAGTATATTATGTTCCAAAGGGCAAAAAGTTTTATTGGACGAATGCGAGTTTATATTCCTCGGCTTCGCCTCGGAATATAATCGTATGAGTCCAAAATAACTTTTTGCCCTTTGGAACATACGATACTTTATACACCGAAGGCAATAAAAAGGTTTTTCAGGCCCGAGCAGGTCAATAAAGGACCGTTTATTGCACTGAGGTGTATAAAAATATATTTATTTAGATTGGACAACTATTAAAAGAACTAATTTTCGAGCCAACAATTTTTCGGTTTCTCTATTCAAGTTTTCGCGCTAATCCGCAACGACCAATCAAATCAGGCCCGGATTTGACGTCGAACCACGGTGTAAACCGCCTATTCCATTTTGCGTTCACAAAAAATGTCTTCCGTTTTTGACATTTCCGTATTGTTCGCTATTTTTTTGTACGACTAAAACATTTCTTAATATTGCATTTTTGAGTGACTTTCACTCGCGATTTTATCCAAAAGTTGATCCTGATTTTGCGATTTTGCGAAATTCCGCAGTGCTCGTTCGTCGTGCAACCAAAGTTTTCGAGGCGAAATACAAGTACAAATTTTAAAAATTCCGTTTTTTTTCAACAACTTCCGACTTCCGAGAGGTTTTCAAGGTAAGGCAATTTGAAATGTTTATCAAGTACGGTTCTTGTTCGAATTGTTGTTACTTGCTCGAACTTGATTTTCGCATAATTTTTTGTTTTTCATGGAATTACATGCGTGTGAGCTCACTGTGAGCGCGGATGTGTGCAACTGTGTGTTATATATATGAGTTATTTTGCATTGTTGGAAGTTAACGTTTTTTTCCTGGCCAAAACTATAAAAAATGAAACATTTCTGCTTGCGTGTATAACAACTTGAGAATGCCTATTTTTGGCAAACTGGAATTTTGAATGATGAAATCGAATTGTCATTTGTAACATTTTAACTCGATTGATGATTTATTATCATTTTATTATAGTATTAATTATTAAATGATTGGTTATCATTTTGAATAAAGTGAAGTGTTTTTATTCACAAATTTTAATTCTCGAAAATGTTGAATTTAGAAAGATAACGACAAATATTGTTGAAAGTTCAAAAGTTGTTAGAAAACGAAAATTTACGATCAAAAGTCTCAAACTTTAATCAGTATCTAATTCTCTGATCGACAAATTTTGCAAAGTTTTCGAATCCGCCAAAAAACAATTTCGTGAAGTTAAAATACATAAAAATCAGCATTTCGAGCTTTGTTGAATAATCGATTTCAAAATAAAATTTGCATTATTCCCCTCACAAACTTGTCGCTTATTTTAATTTTTGAGAACCATAGAATTCTGAAGTTATTCTCTATTAAAAATTACATTTTTATCATTTTTTTGTTTGTTCATTATTATAATAAGTTGCCAATTTTATTTACACGTAATTGATTAATTTATTAAAACTTTCAGGATTCATTTGCGAGTAAAAAAAGTTAACTCAATGGAGCAGAGTATCATCGAGGATGGCACAATTTACACTGATGCGCAAGTCGAGAGTCCGCAGGTGGAAATAATAATCGACTGTAACAATTTTACAACAGTAAGTCGCAGATTACCTTTTTTCCTTTTCGAAAAAAATTTTTCATCCTACTGGTAACATTTTGTAGTATTTGTTCAACACCTTGAAAATAAAAAAAAAACGACACGAAACCAATTCTATTTTTCAGCAAACTCAGTTCGCACCTGTGATGTATGTGTCACAAGACATGTTCTCTACGACGGACTCGCAGCAACAGGGTGAGCCGCCGATACAGGTGGATAATTCGTCATCGGAGCCAAGTCGACTGACCCAGCTGACATCGTCGTCATCGATCATCAACTTATACAACAGCCCCGGGAGGCCTCCCAAATCCACGACCCCCAAGTCTACCAAGTGTCGCTGCGAAATTTGCTTCAAGGAATTCGGCCACAAGAGCAACTTGTTCATTCATATGAGGACGCACAACGGCGAACGTCCTTACAAATGCACCCACTGTGAAAAATCTTTTACGCATAGCGGAAACCTTGCTATCCATACGAGGACTCACACCAACGAACGGCCTTATACTTGCCAAATTTGCGGAAAAAAGTTGGGAGACATTTTTGTCATTGTTTTTGCAGGGTGGTTATTAGAAAAAAAAAAAAAATAGTCCATTTCGCAACCAGTGGAATAATAATTTTGCAACTCATGTAAGGTTTCTAAAACAAGCCAAAGGCGAGTTATCACGAATTTATGACCACTCTGTTTTGACAGATGAATTGAAATCTGGATTGACAAATTTGTTTTTTACAATTTTTGTAGGTTCAGCCACTCGGGAAATTTGAGCACCCATTTTCGCACTCACACTGGAATAAAACCATATAAATGCAGCGTCTGCTCCAAGGTGAACATTGTTTTTTGGAGAATTTCCAGGATTCTTGATTAATGATTTCCTTTCAAGAAACTCTTGAAAATTACAAAGGTTTTTGAAAGATGTGGAAAATAGTATTTAAAAAATAGTATTATTTTTTACAAATTTTTTACAAAATTTAAATATTCTTTGAAATTTGTTCGAATTTTCTAGAAATGTTACATTCTGAATAACTCGTTACTGTTTATTAAATTTTCAAAAAGTTTTAATATGATGTCAAATCACACTATCAATTTCACATAAAACTGCAGAAGTTCTCTAATTTTCAGTAATAAAAAAATCTGTTGATTGTCTGATTTTGACTACTTGAATTACATTTTAAATTAATGTTGTAGGAATTTCGGCACAGCGGCAACAAAGCCATTCACGAAAGAATACATTCTGGCATCAAACCTTTCAAATGCAAGTGTGGTAAAAGTTTTTACCATTCTGGAAATTTGACAACTCACATGAAAAAACACACCGCCAACAATCTGCATGTTCGCGATTCCGACGTGAGTCAAGAAAACAACACAAGCGATGAGCCCAGTTTCGAAGTTAAGGAAGAGGAAGTAGAAATTGCTATTTTAGGACAATGAGGTGGTCACTTAACTGTCCAGTTAACGTATGAACTGTGAGCAATGAACTTTTTTCATTACACAAATAAGCGCGAGTATTCGATGAAAATGATGTTCAGTGTACAGGATTCGTTCACATCACTTTTTAAACATTATTTTTCGAATGCTTTTTGATACAATGTACGAAGATTTTGTTATCATTAACGAGTCATTTGTGCAATAACTCGAGGGTTGAATTTTTTTCAGCAGTGATCAGAACAGTTGTTCTAAAGATTAAGTGGAAACATTCCTCGGTGAATTTTTTCAACATTGAATGAAACGATTGTTTTTTGAAGTTTTTGGAAAATGCTTCCTTGATAAATAATGCTTCGAAAACGTTATTTGAAAGTAAACTTTATATCACATGTAACAGGCAAACTGTAAAATTTTGTTTGGAGTTGAAGGAATCTTGATGAATAAATATAATTCTCTTCGTTACTTGCTGGTTTTTATTTATTTGGTTTGTTTTTCACAAGTTCTTGCAACCAAAATTAGTGCACATAAAAATACTCTTTCTATTTTTAAAAGAAAACTTGGAATCTTCGGTATGTTTGCGATGGCAAATTAAAATATGTTTATTATTTGATATAATTCTGTTTTGTGTTATGTTACGATTTTTCAACACCGTAACAATTTTCGGTGCACGGATGAACAATCATTGTTTTGTATCTCACATTCACATGCAACTAATGACACGTTCGTTTTTCATCCATACACTTGAATCTACTAATAATTTATAACTTGATACATTTCTGCTATTGCAGCAAAATTTTTTACTTGGATAAAACTGACAGCACATTTTGGCCACGTGAACGAAATTGCACATTTTTTTTTCGGAAAAATGTAACCAAATAACTATTTTTGGTAAATAATCTTTCAACTTTTACATTTTTTATGTTCACGAATTAAAACTTACTTTTCGACTTGAAGATTGAACATGAAGATTACGTTCGTTTCCATTCATTTATACAAATGTTCTATAACAATGATTTTTGTAACCAGTATATTATGGAATACATAGATTCAACAACTGAATAACAATAAATAAAACTTTGGTGTTATTGCTGCGTCCAAGACATTGAGGAAAAATTAAATATTCGATGTGGTTGAATTTTTTTGAAATGGGAAAAATATATTTTATTTCAGGCACTTATTTTAATAGAATTTGTAGAGTATTGAAAAAGAAAAATCATGGATAAATTTATGTATGGACATGATTAAACTTTTTCATAGAGAGAAAACCATTTAAGTCTTTAGATATTTGATTGGTGTTCAAATTTAGAATATCTCGAAAACGTTTTTTCGATTTCTATAAACTTTCAAAAATCGCTCGATTTTGAAATTACTTTTACGCTTGCAAAAACTTGCAAACATTTTATTGCGCCGAAAAGACAAATCATAAGTACTAACAAATACTTGAAATACAAAATATATACAAACAATCTTTAAGAAACGTAATCTAACTACTAAATGCACATTGCGAAAATGTTTTGACTGATAAAAAATTCATAGAATTCAAATAAACTCGCATGTAAAATTCGCACATGCTCTACAACAATATAGATACACCGTTGTCAAAATAATACTTTCAAACGTTATAAAAACTTGCTTCGCTTCCTTTTACTTTTAAACAATAAAAATATATCAGGGAAGTACTTAAAATAATAAATTTTACAATATTTAGGTCTGTCAACTTCATTGTAGATTTTTGAAGTGGACGGCATATAAGTTAATTCGAGTTTCAGCAGCTGCAGCAAAAATCGCAGTCCAAAAAAGGAACACTTTTTCGTCGTTATTCGATGAGTTTTTGATATTTCCCTACGAACAATTAAACACTTTCCTAATTTTTTCTAATATATTTAGAGTTGTTTTTTGATTCCCCGTGTTTTTTTCCACTGTGTCCGCTTGTGGAATGCATTTTTCGCTAAGATTTCGAAGTTCCGCTGCTCGTTCCTTCCCCTGAGGTCTTTGTACTCGTTGGTTTTCCTGATGTGCCATTTATTCTACAATTGGAATATTTCGGTTTTCGTAATTAATGCTCTAAGGATCGAGGTCGGAATTTCACGCCCGTACGGAAAAATACCGACTATTTTTAAAATAGTATGTTGTTCAAAATAATATTACTTCGAAAACGTTTATTTGTATCACTGGGTTGTTGATTCAAAGAAAAATCCATGTTTTTCGATGTTCCCAGTCAGTTTTTGTTTTAAATAGTAACTAAAATGTTTTGTGCGAAAAAAAAATCCACCGAGCCGGGAATCGAACCCAGGACCTCCCCAATTTCATGTCGGGTACTCTAACCGACTGAGCTACAAGTGAGCTACTGCACATCAGTTGGTTAGAGCACCCGACATGAAATTGGAAGGCCCTGGTTTCGAATCCCGGCTAAGTGGGTTTTTTTTTCTCGCAAAAAACATTTTAATTGCTAGTTAAAACAAAAACTGACTGGGAACATTGAAAAACATCGAAAAACATGAATTTTTCTTTAAATAATATTACTGTTGGCCTTACTCTTTATGACTGGACCCTCCGGAGCCCGAGGAATTTCGGGATTCTTCGCTTTCCTCGGAGGCGTTTCTGATTTTCGCTGCCCTTACTAATTGATGATGCGTTCTTGATTCGGCGTCGCCTTGAGCGGCGTTTTCGAAATCCTCGAGTGGCAGACACGTTTCCACCATAGTTTCCAAGCAATTTACGAATAGCTCGGCACTTTCCGCTGTTCGGTTGCACTGCAGAGTAGATCGGAAAATAAAAATCAAATTGACTCAAATTTATATCATCCACGAATTTATCTGCGCTCACTTTAGTGTAAGAACCAGCGAATCTCCAAAGTCCGCCAAAGCCAAAACTCTGCAAATAATGCAGCTGCTGCTGACTCGTGTCCTCGCAAGCAATCATATTCTGAATTATCGCTTGCACGGAACCAAGTATCGAGGGATCGTGGGACGTTGAAAGAACGCTGTTTATTTTAGCGTCCAGCAAATTGTATCTACACAAAACAATCCAAAAATAATTGTTGTTATTTAGAGTGATAACAATATATGACAACTATCATGATAAATAATAGAAAAATAAAAAAATAATCAATAATTGCTATTATTATAAATTATCAGATTCATGATTTTTATGATCTTCAAAAATTCTCGGAGTACATGAAATACAAAAATAATAATTTTTCGAAATTCATTGAAAAAATACATCTCTGTTGCCAAAACTAATCGAAATTTTCAAGGAAGTCTATATTTTCTATGCGAATGTATTAAAGTAATTAATACTCTTACAAATTATCAATCTAATGACTGTGTAATCAAATTCGAGATTTTTTTCTTTTGTTTTGAAATTACTTACATCACGGGAAAGACTTTGGGAAATTCCACGGATGCTTCGGCGAGGTACTCGTACAAAATGCGAAGTTCGTTTTCTTCGGTCGAGTATTTGACTAACGTTGCGAGCACCGTGAGGACTAGAATTTGCGTGTGAAAATCCACGAGGACGTCCGGGTCCAAAAGAATGTTGTTCTCGTTGCTGACGCTGACTCGGGTGCTCCGATTCTGCGCCGAGCACATAAAATTCAACATGATTCTGTTATAAAATGGACAAAATGTAGAGCGATGCAAATTTTTTTAATAATTGCTGGGTGTCTGGGACGTACTTATATGGCGGAATTTCGAACATTTCTGATATGTATATAATAAATAAATAATGATGTTTATTCAGGTGTTTAATTTGTAATACAAAGATGTACATATGATATACTATCTCTCTACAAAATAGTCAGAATTTGAATTTGATGTCCAACAAAATATCAAAAAGAATGCTCGAATTGGTTAAAAAAGATTTTTCAGTATAGAATGGCACTTCATCAGGGGGGAGGGTGCGATGATGGAATTGAAAATTTAAAAATACTCTACTTCCACTAAGATCGACTCTAGATCCACTTGAAAATACACTAGACCCATCAAGATTCACTTGGAAATACACTAGATCCACCAAGTTCCGTTAGGAAATACTCAAGAACCAACTAGATCTACTCAAAAAGACTCGAGATCCATCAAGATCCACTTCAAAGTACACTAGATCCACTGTATATTGATTAAGATTTATTTAACAATACTCTAGATTCACCAAGATCTAATTTGAAATACGCTAGATCCACCAAAATCCACTTAAAAATCATATAGAACAACTTGATCCACTCAAACGTACTCTAGATCAATCAAGATCCACTCCAAAATACTCTAGATCAAAAATCCCGAGCTGCAATGTCCGAAAATCTAAAAATTTTCAGTCACAAATTCTGATTTGGGTTTCCATTTTTATTTTCATTTTTTTTTTAATTTAAACCTTCGAAATATTTGAAATTTACTAAGCTTATATTTTTGAAATTTCTCAATTTTTGAGCCTGGATGTTCAATTATTCTGAAGTCTTTGATTTATAGATTTTCGAATTGGAAATTATGAAATTTGAGTCATTTTCCCCTGTTCAGGGAAAAAATTACCTTTGCATCTAGGTTCTCGGCAGGTTTAGCTTCCTTGGTCGACGGAACGGAAAAAGATCGCTGCGTTTTAAATAAAATCCGTCCGGTCTTGTTAGTGTAGTCGACATCAAAACGAAGATTGAGATGATGAAGGTAATGACACGCGTTAGTGACATTTTACAGGAGAACAATCCAGGCAGGCATATTCAGGCAAAGACATCGATCATACATAGAAACAAAAATGCCCAAGAAATTGATGATTCGCACAGTATGAACAGATAATGTCTGTCGTTCCAGAAAACCACACAATATCATCGTAGGGCATTAAATAATAATATACAGAACAGGAAGTGTATGATTTTTCGATCCAGTGATTTGCATGCAAAAAATTGATGCAAATCTTATTTGGCGATGCACAAATTCACCTGATGTGCCGGATGATGTTTGATTTGTTTCGCTTGTACTATTGCTGATTGGTCCAGTATATCCCATGACTTTTGTCTGAGATTCATTGATCTGCTCGCACCTTCTGGGATTGTTTCCTGAATTGAAAAACATTTATTTCAATAATCTACGTTGTCTGTCCGAGTGCGATGTAATTTATTCAAGTTTCTGAAACGTCGCATTTATGCGATGTTTGCAGCGCTCCGTAAAATCGTTCAAAATATATTTTCGAAGCATTTTTGAGAATAAAAAGTGTTTTTTTCGAAATTTAGAAACTGTCTGAATTTTTGATGCATTGGATCGATATTTTTGGAATTAAAAAAAAATTTTTTTTTTTTTTGGAACAAAATTTTGCGACGAAAATCTAAGAAATTTGCAAATTCCATAAAATGTAGAATTTTTCCAACAATTCTGAATAATTTTCGTTTTTTTTTTGAAGACTTGGAAAATTCGCAGTGTTTACAGAAATTTTCGATATTTTTCAAAAAATTGCAAAAAACTGCAAAAATCCAAGATTTTATATTAATAGAAAAACGTCAAAATTTTCAAATGATTACAAATGTTCGAATGTTGAAAAACAATTACAATTTTGAAATTGAAATAAAAACATACAATTTTAGAATCTTTCGAAAAACGTAGGATTTGCACATATTTAAAGGGACACAAAACTAGGATTTACCGGAAAACTTGAAATTTTTTTACCTTTCGAACAATTTGAATTTTTTAAGAAACTGAAATTCTCAAATTTTCGAAAGACTCCAAATTTTTCAATTTTTGGGGAAAACGTCAAATTTTCGCAATAAAAAAGAATCGAAATTGTTGATCGTTTCCAAAAACTAACAATTTTCAAAATTTGCATAAAACTCAAACTGTCAAATTTTTCGAGTAACTCAAAATATTCGAATTTTCAGAAAATGTCGAAATTCGAATATCCGTTGAAGAACTACAAATTTTCGAATTTCCGAAAAACTTAGAATTTTTGCATGAAAAAGACTCAAAATTTACGAATATGTTAATTTAACATGCTAAATTACTCTGAAAACTCGATAGTTTGAAATTCCGAAAAAACGTTGAATTTCAAACATTTCTGAGAAACTCAAAATTTTCACATTTTTAGAACTCAAATTTTGCCAATTTCGCAAAAAACATATAAACAATCCAATTATTAAAGGATTGTATGTAAGCATATTAAGATTGTATTGGATGCAAATTCATTTCCTTCGAAAAACGCTCTGAAATTAATTTTTTGATGATTTTACATAGTGACTGAAACGTCGTCTAAACATCGCCTTTTGGAGACGTTTTGGCGTCGAAATTTCTTTGCCCCCAGCTGGCTAGGGATGCCAAGCACTGAGAAAGTTACAATTTCAAACTTCACACTCGTTAGAAATTTATCGCTTTTCCAACTCGTAACACAGTAGTCAGTATACTATTTCAACTGATAACTACCATGATGCTCGGTAGCAAGATATCAGTTTGGTCCGTGCTGTCAGTCTCCACGAGGTTCCGCGAGACTGAATGTCGTATGTGACAGCGACTCCGGACCTCTTCCGAAACCGAAACGAGTGCTGAAAAAATATTAAAAATCCAAATATTGTACACAATTAAGTTAGCGAAAATTCGATTCTGAAAAACTGACAATGAAACTTCTTTGCAACGAAAACCAAACATCGATGATAATTACCAAAGTTTAATTATTTTCGTATACAAAAATATTGATAACACATTTGTACTTCCGGTCCTAACCTGCCAGATATGCTACACTTTCTGGAGTGACTTCAAATTTATCTCTTTTGTAAGGCTTAGCTATGATCGCCAGCAACATGGTAAGGACTCGAGCGGTTCTGGTGACGGTCGTTGGTGTCGGATGTCGATATCCTTTCAAAAGATGACCAACCAACGCGAAATGAAAGTTCGACGTAAAAGACAGACCCACGGCAATGTCGAGCTGCTTGAAATGCCAAACCAACGGCTCTCGAATCGTCATCATCACTCGTTCTAACGTCTGAAAAAATGACTCGTTCAGAAATACCCTTCTGTACCCATCGTAACGGCTAGCACGCGGGGATGATCCACCGACGGATGGCACGAACACGGGACCGGTGACGAATAACGAGAGTAAACGCTATTACGGTTTAAGGGCAAAAGATTCCGCGAGTGGCGTCTCAGCTACTCTTATCAATCAAGCGTGAGACACTAATTTACATAAAAGTGGGGGATTCGATGGGAGCGAGACAATTCGTACGTTCCCGCTGACGAATTTGCAAGCACATCCGGACCGCGGTCTCATGTTGAAACCACTGGTCAACCGAAAAATTGCCAAATCGCCAGTCAGGTGTGAGAACTTAATTCACACGTGACACCTATAAAATCAAAAACCGTTCAAAAAATAATCCATCGTCTACAAAAAACTGCCCGATTTCCCGAGCTCATCAAAAATACAGACATTCTGTACAAACGATCGTCTATTTTCCAAACGCACAGAATAAAAATAATCAGAGTCTCCTAATACTTTGTCATCGAAAGTCCCCTGCGAATCAAGAGTGTGCAAATTCTGCTCCAACAAAGCAAGACCCGACGCATAAAGCGAAGCTTCATCCAGCTGCAATACGGAAGTGGCGACCCAAAAGAGATACAGATGAATTTGTGACTCCTGAAAATAAACAAAATCCAATTTTTCCGTTTCCATCATTTCCCTCTACACGAATAATCAAAAAACAAAACTCACCGGTCTCAAAAGTGGCTGCAGCCTCGTGAGACACATGACGATAGCCTCCAAAAGCGTAATGTCATTAAAGTTCTCCAAAGCCTTCACCAAAATCCTCAACAACTGAATGATCTCCTGATCCGTGACGCTCTTACTGATACACCCGAACACGATCAAAGCCCGGGGCTGCAGAGCCGGGTTGAAGCAGAACGCGAAGCTCTTCGCCAACGAAGTCCAGGTCCTCAACCAATCGCACCTCGGGATGTCCTTCATGCAAGCTTCCATGATCTCCAGCAAAGCGTCAGTAATGACCTCGAGACTCGTCAGAGTGAGCCTCTCCCTGTCCAGAGCACCGCCCGTGCTCCTCTCGTTGCCAAACCACTTTTCGTTGGAATGCCGGTAGCTCTGGCGAAAAGCCGTCACAGCCGCGGACTTGACTTTGCTGATGCCGAACAGAAGATAGAACTTGGGCAAGGAAAACTCGTCCAGGCTCATCCGAAGGAGCCGAAGCGTGTCTTCGGAAAATGAGGGCGAGCTGCAGGTGCAGAGCGAGTGGATGACGTTGATGACCAAGCCGTGGGTCGACGCTCGCATGCTCAGACCCCCGGAGCAAACGAGGAACGTGACCGCGTGGAAGAGGTACGGCAAGTGGTTGCCCACGTCCAGACAGTTGTTGAAGGACAGCATCAGAAGGTACCTCGCCAAAATGGCGATCTCGTCCCACATCATGTGCTGCTCCAGTAAGGAAGTCGGGGAAGTGCAGGTTTTGTCGATGACTCGGCAGAGCCTGCCGATGACTTTCTTCGCGACGAGCTGAACGTTTCCGGAAGCTAGGGCGACGGCCGTGTCGGCCATGATTTCCACCATGGGGGATCTGAGGCCGTAGCTGCGCACGCTTCGTTGGATGAAGTTGTCCAGGACGGTGTCGATGAGCTCCGGCAGCCGTCCGATGGTGCTCCAGATCTTGGCCTGGATGCTCGGGTACATCTGGACCTCGTCGATGGTCAAGGTTATGAGCTTGTCCAGGATTTGGACGACTTGCCTTTGGCGCTTGCCGCCTTCGTCGTTGGGCTTGTGGAAGCGCACCAGGTTTTTTAGCCAGGGTGTCATGTATTCTAGGCATAGGTGTTTCAGTTCGATGGTGGATGCCCGGAAACCTTGGATGCACTCTTCGAGGAATTCGAGGGTCAGGTGGGGGTCGTTGGCGGCGAGAGTTTCGCTGAGGTGTTTTATGAAGATCGTGTTGTTGGAGGGGATGCAGAGGCCGGAGGTTTCCAGGAGTTGACCTTTGGGGTTGAGCGATGGTTAGTTTTTGATTGGTGTTTGAGATGTGTTGGATTGGTAGGTTTGGAGATAGTTTTGAATGATTACTTTTCGATATTGTGAAATTAGGGAGATTAGGGATTTTTGAAATCTGAACACTGGAGAATTTCAATTCAATTTTAGTGTGTTCAATACTTTGATATTTTTGATGTGGGAATGTATGATTTAAAAATGTCAAAGTTTGAGAGTTAGGCATTTCGAAATTTTAATGTTTTGAAAATTTGAGGGGATATCTTTGAATTTTCGGATGAAGAAAAAATTTGAACCAGTTAGAAAAATTAGTACCAAAATTCAAATCATGCAATTTGAAACTCTGAAATTCGGGGAACTTGGGTATACGAATTAACGAGTGAATTTAAGGCCAAAACGTGAATAGTATGGTTTTTAAAATTTTTTGATTATCAGGCTGTGTCAAGTTTGAAAAATCTCAGATCCCAAGATTTGGAAATATGGGAATTGGAAGTTTGAAAATTTGCAAACTTCATAATTCCGGAAATTTGAAAATCACAACTATCTAAAAATGAGAAAGTTGAAGTGCGAAAATTATTTAATTGAAAAAATGCGTGAAAACATCGTTTGAGATATAGATTATTTAGAAAATAAATAAAAATTGCCAATATCTCCAAAACTTCGATATATCCAAAATCTTCGAAGCTTCAGGGCTATAAAACTTCGAAAATTGTTTCAATGTTCTCGAAAACTCAAAAATTTGAAAACTTTCCAAATTCCGAAACCTTCGAAACTTTATAAATTTTCAAAGCTCAAAAATTCGAGTATACTTTCAAAAACTGCCAAATTTTCAAAATTTTCAGAACTTGCAATATTCTAAAACTTAACGATTTTCAATCTTCCAAATTTTGAAAATTCCAAAATCTACAGAACTGGAAATCTCGCCAAATTTCCAGATTCCAAACAGTTCAGAACATTTATAATTCTATATAAAACTTGAAAATTCCAAAATCCTGGAAACTCCCAAATTCCCAATATCTCCGAAAATTCTGAAATTCTGAAACGATATCTTTCAATTTCCTTAATCAAAATAATAGACGACCATAAAATCGATCGTCTACACTTTTTCCGACCTCGCTTCGAATATCGTTTTAAATCGTCTAAGACAATAAGTGACCTAAAATCTTTCACCTGTAAAATAAAAAATTTCGTCTTCCGAAGGAATATCGATAAAAAAAATCAATCGTCTTCGAAAAAGAATTGAAATATATATTGAAATATTGAAATATATTGAAATGTATTGGAATATATTGAAGTATAGAAGTTTTAGAATTTTCAAGATTTGAAATTATTGAGTTTTGACATTTTTTAAGGTCAAAACTCGAGGTTTTGAAATGAGGTCTGGAAATTTTGCAATTTTTGGAGTTTGTACGTATTTTAAAG